>QANT01004313.1:0-57963 GCA_003254885.1 Purshia tridentata | reverse complement strand
TCCTCCTCTCTCTCTTATCTCATGACATTTTGGGATTCCCAATTCCCCCTGGGTCAGAACCTGTGTCCTTAACTGGAAAGTTCAGAAATTTCCGGATATGTTTGTGCCTAGAGATCGGCTCTAAGCCTCAGGAAGCGATTCCATATTGCCAGAAGGCTATATCAGTTTGCAAGTCTCGGGTGCAGCGGCTTATGAATGAATCAAAGAGTTTCTCAGAATCAACAGCATCATCATCTGCTTCTGAATTGGATCAGGGTGTCCAGCTGTCCTCAGATGTGACCGAGTCTGATAACACTGTGACAGATAAACAGGCAGAGATTGAAACACTGACTGGACTGTCTGGTGAGCTGGAAAAGAAGGTAATTTAACTATCTCTTTTTTCTTTTTCTTTTTCTTTTCGTTTTTTAAAAAACAAAAACATGATTTGTTTTCTGAGTTGTGCCTTTTTGAGTCTGTAGCTTGAAGATCTGCAACAACTGGCCTCAAACCCAAAATCAATTCTTGCTGAGATTCTGGGAATGGCGGCTGCCAAGGGAAAAGGCACTGAGAAGAGTGCATCATCTTCGGCAGTGCTGCGCTCTTCACAGATGGGCACTGCTAACAGCAATGCAGGTTTTGACTCCCCAACTGTTTCCACTGCTCATACGAACGGATCTTCTGGAGTCACACATCTCGGTGTGGTAGGAAGAGGAGTCAAGCGAGTGTTGATGAACTCAGGCACGGCAGAATCAAGCCCAGACAAGAAACCTGCTTTGGATTCATCACAAGATAAGGGTGAGGGGAATGCATCATGAAGGTTTTGGATTGTGTTAATGTATGCATGGGATTGATATATATCTCTGTTGGATTCGAGTAGATTTTTGTATGGCGATAAATCTTAGTACTGAAATATTGAGATCATGGACACCTCACTGGCCATGTTTAGTTGGATATTTACCATGCGTAATTTGCAAGATATCATTATATATATATAGTTATAAACTTATATACAATCGTCTGAGAGTGTTCATGCTAGAAGTAGTAGTAGTAGTGTGTGTAGCTCTGTCTTGCTGATCAAGGGCTTGCTCTGGATTTGGGCTGTCCTTTCCTCTAAAGCCCGTACCTTTCTTTTTGATGATGTGATGGGCCTGAAGAGGTCTGATATATTCTAGTGTAGTTTTGTTGTTCTAGCGTTTGGCCACGCATTATTTATGAAATTTTGACAATGTTTGTGAACACAATAGCTGATGAGCATGTTCTCGTGTTCGACAGACTGATGGCTCGTGGGTCCATTTTACATTTGTTCAGAATTTAATTGCATACATGAACCATTCACTATAAACACTAACATATGAAAACTAAAAGCCAATTCATGAATGCATCCACATAGGTTGTCCACATGTATTGGAAATAACTCCCTTCCATGCAGCAAGAGTCACTAGTCATGTTTTTCATGAGGTGAACCCAACAATTGCATCACTAATTACAATGATATTAATATATAGTTGGACTTGGCTTCAATAATTAATTAAGCCTAGCTAGAGCCTAGGGCACATTGAATAATAATAACACATTGTAAAAGTCTGCGGATATTCCTGACAAATTTATTGGCTTTAGCCAATAAAATATGGGTAAGATTTTGAAAGGGATAGCAGAGTGTAGTAACCCAAAATAATCCAACACAGTTGACAATACCAATAGCAGATGCAGAAACCCAATTCAAATCAAGCCAACCAATATGATCTGATGAGAAAACTTTGTTTTTATACTCAGAAATCCTCGAGGTGTATCTAAGATCCTTTTTTAAACCTGCCCCTAATTTGAGTCAAGAGATAGATAAATAGACACATTTTATTGATAGGATATGAGAGCAAATCATGAGTAATTACATAAGCAAAAGCAATTATATTACGCTATCTCGATATATTACAAAAATCCAAGAAATTGGCCTATGCAAAGCCAATAAGCGATAGCTTCAACAATATAAAGGTGGCATAGCTATCAGTAGCATTTGGGACAAACAAATCGATGATATCAAAGTGACAGAGATAGTATATATATATAACTGGAATTGGATAAGAGAGAAGCGCAAGCATCAAAACCATGTATAGACCCCCATCCACGCAAAGCTTGAGTTGAAATTAAGAGTTGCCAAAAACGATGTGTTTTAGGGTGGATTGCAAACAGTGTGGGAAGTTCTCTTGGGGTGGGTGTGGTGAGCACTTGACCACTCTCTACGCCAGCATCGATCAGGGCAAGCACTGCATGTGCCGCTCATGGCCTGGCGTTGTTATTCCCTCCACGCAGACAGCGACCCAGCAACAATCGGTGGCCTCAGGCTCTCAGCCTCAGGTAATTATGAGGTCAATCTTAGGATGAATGTGGAATGTCAGGGAGTGTTCGAACGCTTATGTTTCAAACAATCTCTTATAATCTGTATTAATCTCATGACTATATATATATATATATCTATATAGCTATATCATGATCATCCAACAAGCTTATGTCTTTGTCATGTTTGATATAAATTCCAATGCCCAATATTGATTGAATATCCATGATATTTGTTTGTGCAGGCAAGTAGCTAGCATTTTGAAGATTGATGTATGAATGGTGGCCAGCGGTGGCTATGTTAGAGTTATGGTGGCGGCACCATAAATAATGATAGCTGAAGTCTTTTAGATGCATACCATCGTATCCATCTAGGCTCTGGTTGATCAGTTCAAGTTGTTGTCTTTAGATTTATTAATAAATGTTGGTGAAGGTGTATGTGGTCAAGACACATTTGACCAACTCCATCCTGCCATTTTTATTTTCCTAATGTACGGATTGAACATCAATAATAATAGAATGATCATATTCCTCTAATCTTGTGCTTGGTGCTAGCTCTTTAATGCTTCAGCTTTCCGTTCTACTCTTCTAGTCATAGGTTTTGGTGCCAATTTTTGGATGGTTTGTCATGGATTTTGTGCTCGATCCCTTCTTTTAAACCCACTTGCAGTTGTTTAATAACAGGTACATATATTATGGGTGTGAGAGAGAAAGAGAGAGGGAAATCTGAAATTTAGACAGCTTTATAAGAATATGATCAAAGAGATTGTTAATTTCTAGCAGTGGGGTACTGGGGTGTGCACCAATCTTCAAAATAAACACAGCGACCCACGTAGCCTTTTGTAGCCAACTCAGTGTGTTGTGATTTTCTTTTCGTTTTGAAAATTTTGGGTCTTTTTGGTTTGGCATTTTATTGTCTTTCTCAAATAAGCCACGCTATAGTTCTTTTGTGCATTTTGTCTAATGATTAGTCACCAAACCAACAATTAGTCCACCATTTGTATATTGAATTATTGATGGAGCTTTGCTCTTCTCTCAAATTCAATCAAAACCCAATTATTTACTATTATATTAGAAGATTCAGTCAGAAGCAGGTGGGGGGGTTTGTTTGTCTTCCCAGGCTACTATGTCTGACATCATCATCACCATCTCCATCCCTCAACAATAAATTATAAAAAAATAATAATTTAATCTACATTAAAAACAAAGGTTTATTAGTTTGATTATTATCGATATTGCTCACACCATTTTTGAAATTTGAACACCTCTCAGTTTCCTCACTGTATGCATGAAAAATTTAATGTATCCGATACCCTGCTTTTCTTTGTCATGTCATTAATGTTGGCATAAATGCACTCAAATAATGGTTCAACAAGTAGATATGTTGATATGAATGCAAAAGATCTCCGTATTGCTTTTTACATGGAGTTCCATAAATGTGTGAAAACAAACTTGAGTAGTATTAATTTATTAAATACAAATAAAATTTTTCATGTAACCAATGTATACTTATATGTCTATTTTTCCCATTAAGTAATTCAAGAAGTAATAAAAAATACAGACATATAAAATGCGTACATATGTGATAAGTAAAATGTTATCATCAAATACAACCACATTCAACAGTTGTTAACATTGTATGTCCAATGTAACCATTATCTTTAAAAAATAGAGAAGCGATTGTATAACATGTCATATGGTTAAAAATCTTGATTTTTGGTCTTATCGGTCAAAGTTAAACAATATTGATAATGAACTCATGTATGAACAAGTAAACCATGGTTAAGATTTGTTTGGTGTTTTGTAACATTGTCACCAAAAAGACCAAACACAACAGTCCTTGTAAAATTGTAATACATTCCGTCACAAGATCCAAGTATGAACCATCCAAATATCTGATGTGGGCCGGCTGAATTGCGAGGGTGACTACAGTGCATAGTCTTAACTCATGTGAGGACAGTTGCCAATTTGCAATGGCCCACCACACCAGGTAACACTCTTGATTAATTCAGATATTCACCACTAAAATCAAATTTGAAATTAAAAGGTATAGAATTAGACTCATAATAAGGTTGTAATTAAGGTGGCTAAAATGCTCCGGTTTGGTGCCTTGGTGGACTATGTTTCTTTTCTTCATAATCAAAAGAAATGAATTATATATTTGCAAATGCAGCATGCTACATGAAGTCATTAAAGTGAGCCCAACCTGAACCCCAGATTACGAAATGAACAAATTAAATTATAATATTCCTTCATTTACGCAAAAAAGCGATGAGACCCAGTTCCAGTTGTCATGCAATGCATTTTTTGGTTAATGTCTATTAGTGTGGTGTCTCAAAAATTATAAAAAGATATTAATAAAAAATAAAGAATTCTCTCAAAGGCTCAAAGACATCATACCTTTTCCAAGTCCCATTTCTCTATTTTCAGAATTAGAGGAGAGAGAGAGAGAGAGAGAGAGAGCTGCAGAGTGGGTGAGACTGTGAGAGAGAGTGAGATTCTTCAAAGAAAAGAAAACAATGATGGTATTGGGTTGAATCACTTTTTCGAAATTTGTTCGAGCTCTATTTGTCCGCTCTGAGACTACTTGGATTCCAATCCTTCCCTTCTTTTTCTTTCTATACTCTTTCTTGCTTCCCAATTGTTCCTCAGAGAAAACCATCACACCAAAACGATTTTCCTCCTTCCAATTTCCATCCCTCCCTTTCTTTCTTTTTCAGTTGCTCAATACTTGAAGTGAAGGCAGTTAATCCCATCATCCCATTATCTTATTCTCCTCTGCCCACATTTGTTTCTATCAAGCTTTGAGCTTCTGGTATTTGGTAGCCATGGATCTGGGTTTGTAATTCCTTAAACCAAAAGGATTTCTTCTTGGAGAGGCAGACAGACATTACTGATGGAGATAATTGCAGAAGCTGCTGAGAAACCAAGCTCCAAAGGCCAAGCATGGTTAGTTAGATCGATTACTGCATTCTCATTCATTCAAAACCTCACCTTTCAACTTTTGACTACATGCCCACTTCAAAACAATGCATTGGTTAACCAAAATCCTTTTCAAAATGTGTTCTTGCAGGTTCTGCACTATTGGGTTGCCAAGCGACATTGTGATCGAAGTCGACGACATGACCTTTCATCTTCACAAGGTCAGCATAGCTTTACCAAAACCAAACACATTCACTTCACTTCAACTTCCATGGCTATGAATTCAGCTAACAATTTTTCTTTTGCTTTCTGATTGTGCTCAGTTTCCTCTGATGTCGAAAAGTCAGAAGCTTCACAACCTAATCACAGAGCAAGAGGCAAACCCATCACAGCCCCACCAAGAAGACCAACAAAATCACAGCGACAACGACGAAATCGAAGAAGTTGAGTGCCACATAGTCCTCTCAGACTTCCCGGGCGGCTCTGAGACCTTCGAAATCGCCGCCAAGTTCTGCTACGGCGTAAAGATCGACCTGAGCTCATCCAACGTGGCACCTCTCCGTTGTGCTGGGGAGTTTTTAGAGATGACGGAGGAGTACGCGGAGGACAACCTCATTTCCAAGACGGAGAGGTTTCTCTCTCAGTTCGTGCTCAAGAGCTTCAAGGACTCCCTCAGAGCCCTCAAGTCCTGCGAGCGCGTGATGCCGCTCGCCGAGACCTTGGGGATTACGCAGCGGTGCATTGACTCCGTCGCCTCCAGAGCCACCTCCGCCGATCCGTCTCTGTTTGGCTGGCCAGTTAGCGAAGGACTGAATAATTCTTCTTCTTCCAAACAGCAGATTTTGTGGAATGGGATCGACGCCGGTGGTGGACGAAGAAAAGTTAATTCCAGAGCCAAACAACTAGATTCGTGGATTGAAGATTTGGTGGTTTTGAGCTTGCCTTTCTTCAAGAGATTGATTCTGGCCATGAAAGCTGGAGATCTTAGCTTGGACATGGTGGAGACCTGTTTGATGTGTTATGCTAAGAAATACATTCCTGGAATTTCAAGAACGAATCGAAAGCCTTTAGCTTCATCCTCCACGTCATCGTCGTCGTCTTTAGCTACGGAGAGCCAACAGAGAGAGCTTTTGGAGACGATAATCTCCAACCTTCCATTGGAGAAGAGCTCCAGCTCCAGCTCCGGCTCCAGAAGACCTTCGACCGCCACGAGGTTTCTCTTCGGATTGCTGAGAACCGCCAACATCTTAAACGCATCGCAATCCTGCAAAGCCATGTTGGAGAAGAAGATCGGCTCGCAGCTCCAGCAAGCTACGTTGGACGACCTCCTCATTCCGAGCTACTCGTACCTGAACGAGACGCTGTACGACGTGGCCTGCGTGGAGAGGATCTTAGGCTACTTCTTGCACGGCTTGGATGAGAGAAATTCAGCTGGAATTGGAATCGAACGCGAAGAAGATGATGATGATCGAGACGCTACCGCCGAAAATGTCAGATCGCCGTCGTTGATGCTCGTCGGAAAATTAATCGACGAGTATCTATCCGAGATCGCCTCCGATGCGAATCTGAAGCCGGATTGGTTCTACAATCTCGCCATTGCGCTACCGGAACAAGCTCGGCTCTTCGACGACGGTCTTTACAGAGCCGTCGATGTTTATCTTAAGGTCCGTACACAATACGATACAATACAATACGGTTTCGGAAATTAAGCTTCATATTAAGATTAAGATGATGTTAATTGCGAAATCTGAATCAGTGAACTGTTAACTTCTCTGCAGGCTCATCCATGGATATCGGAGGCAGAGCGCGAGAAGATATCCGGAGTGTTAGACTGTCAGAAGCTCACGCTAGAGGCGTGCACGCACGCGGCGCAGAACGAGCGATTGCCGCTACGCGCGGTGGTTCAAGTGCTGTTCTTCGAGCAGCTGCAGCTCCGCCACGCTATCGCCGGAACGCTGCTCGCCGCAGAGGCTCCCCTGCCCGGCTCCGGCAGGCCCTCGGTGTTGCGAAGGGAAGCGGATGATGAGGAAGAGGAGGAGAGGGAGGAGAATGGTGAGGCACGTGAGGAGAATTGCGGTGGCACGTGGAGGGCGGCAGTGAGGGAGAATCAGGTGCTGCGGTTGGACATGGATAGCATGAGGACACGGGTGCACCAGCTGGAGCGGGAGTGCTCCAACATGAAGAAGGTCATCGAAAAGATCGACAACAAGGCACCTGGCGAACCTGCCCCGGGTTCGGGTTGGAAAAACTCGTTGACCCGGAGGTTCGGGTGCAAGTTCAAGACCCAGGTGTGTGATTCGCACGGGCCGACCGTGGTTGATGCGAGAAAAGGACGGCGACACCATCATCAACAATAGGGCTTCCCGCACCGGAGCACCCCATCGGTCCCACATTTTGTTGATTGCCACGTAAATTTGGGAAAGTAGAAAAACACTTAAATAAAAGTTGAGTCATTTGGATTGATTGGGTTACGGGTAGGTGATGCTGGTTTCACCAATTGACAATTGTCCATGATTTTGTTGATTGGATCTTCATATTCTTGGCCTATTCTTTTTCAGTATTCAAAACACAACTTTTGAGGTGATGAGTGTGATGGGCATTGCATGATCTCAATTCTGAGTCACATCATCACATGAGAAATATGAAATGTTTGTTGTTAATTATTGTGGTGAAAGCAAAAGCGTTATATACAGTGCAAATGCACACTTTTTCATTGCTCCTTTTGCCTTTTCGATTCAAAGCTGAGAAAGAGTTGGTATGACTTTGGAAGCTCCAGATATAATGACTTTTGTACTCTCTGGCTCTTTTGTGTTTGATGAAATGCCATGGACAATGTGAAGTGATTGAGTCAAGCAAAGGGGGCACATGTTTCTTGGACCATGATGATGATTAATAGATTATGTGTGGGATGCTTCAATTATGTCAAACAAAGATTCAATCTTTTCTTTGGAGAGATAGAAAGTTTATGTAGAGTTCTCTAACTTAGGGGGGGGACCATCTACTCTTTTGATCATTTTCTACATAATCAGGAGGCAAAAGTCTAATGGAGTTTCTCTCATCATTGGGGTTTGCACTTTAAAATGTATTATCCCTACGCCAAATTAGAGGGTTTGCATTTGTCATTTGCCAAATTAGAGCATCTCTAGACTACATAACAAAACATGGCTCTTCAAATCGAATTTGTTATGCTAATGTGGTGTTTATTAATTTGCTGACATTATAATATGTGTATACTTGTTCAGGGTATTGCATAAGGTTTAAAATTTTAAATATTAATAATTGTAAACGTGTTATTGTAAATAGCATATTGACATAATCTTATATAGTCACTTTAAACAATGACCCATTTTTACCTACATGTTACTTTAAAAAGTTGTTTTTACCTATACTTTTAGTATTGCGGATAAACATTTTTCTAGTGGTTGTATTGCAATTTCAAGAGAGAAACTTATTGAGTAGGTGTGTTTTTTTTGTTAAAAAAGGAAATTTGCTCAATTTTTTATTTACTTTGTTATTCAACTTATTCTACTCAAATTCAATTGGCGTCTTTTAGTAGTATAGATGTTACTTTGAAGAGCCATTTTAACCTACATGTTAAAATGAAGAGTCATTTTTACTACCTTTGATTTGATAAGTCATTCCTACACATATTGAATCTTCATTTGTTTATTAGTCTATTAATTAATATTTTTTGTTGAATTTAGACATAGTTTAACTTTCCTACATTATTTGATAGTTTTTTTAGCAATTAATTTTCATTAGTGGTTATTTGTAGAACTTAATATATTTGTCTTTTTTCTAATTTTGTTGTTGTAACTTAAGTGTTCTCTTATTTTACTACCATTTTTTGATGCAAAACCTATGTTAATTATCCTAAATCAGTTGGTGCATATTGGCTCCAAATTCAAAGGGCAAAATGTTTGAGTGAGGATTTGATTGGGCTTGAAAGTTGGACAATCATTCAACAAACGGAGTCACATGACCTGCAAACCAAATCAATACCCAACTTGGGTTAAGGGGATGGACAGTTATGCTTGACCCATTGCTATTGGGCTTCATAAAAGTTAGAAAACTGCACTGAAACAGTCCACAAGTAATTGGGCCACAAATATCATTCACTTTTCCAACCTTATAAATTGGATATTATGCACCCCAAATTTTATTAATGAACCCATTTATTCACAACACCAAATCTTATGTTTAAAAATAGGAAAATTGTTAGTAAAATGATTTAATTTATTCACCAAATAATCTTATTTTCATCTAAAGTTACGTGGTCATTCTAATTGACACGTGTCACTTGAATGGAGTCTGGCAGTAGTGGTGAGTAGTGAGTAGGCAGCCCCGTGCAGCGTGGTCCCTAATTGGCGCGTCCACGCGGTACAACAGTCAAAGCCAGAAACAAATTAAAAAACGGTTGGGAGGATCCGAAACTTCCTGAACCGTTTTTACATTCTCCTCTGACAGCGAGAGCGAGCTGAAAACAAGGGGGACCCACACATAGTAAGTACTGTAAGACACAGAACTACATTGTTCATAATCCAATAGATGCAGATCAAAACCTTAAAAAGGGGTTTCTTTGATGTACCAATGAACAATTATTATTCGTCTTTTAATTCTTTAAACTAGTGCATCCACCACACTTCACTTCACAGTTCAGATCTGAAGCAGCAAATTATGGGGAGGATGGAGTACTTGGCCATGAAAACTGACCCTGCTGCCACTGAGTTAATAAATTCGGATTTCAATGAGCTTAAGATTGCCGCCAAGAGACTCATCAATGATGCCACCAAGCTTGGTGGGTTGGGTTTTGGGACTTCTTTTCTCAAATGGGTTGCCTCCTTTGCTGCCATGTGAGTGCTCTTTCACTCTCTAAATTTGGTGTTTGGCATCGGCTGTGCTCACTACCCTATTAGTGTTTATGTGGGTAGCTGTCATTAGCTCTTAATCTTATGCTCTCTCTGTGTTTGATCCAATTTCTTCTTATTTGATTTCAAGTTTGTTAAAGACTAGAAATGGGAAAGTGACATTAAGCTTACATTTTCTTGGTTGTAAGAGAATCAGTGTCCAATATCTGATATATACCTTTGTTAAAAAAGGGAAAGTCAAAAACCGATTCTTTTTATAATCTTCCTCTATTGAATATAATACTTTCTTCTCTTATTCTTTGTTTAGAATATAATACGTATAATACGTTCCTGCATTAAATTATGTTCCTTTCAGATTTAAGCCTCTCTATTTTATTGAAAAATCCATTGTCCCTCTGTCAGAACTTGACCTGGTTATGTTTCCCACCCAAATTACGTATCCTCTAAAGTATTTATATGGTCAATAGTTCTGAAAGGCATTGACATGAACAAGTAAGCAATTTGTGTTGTGCTGAAGTTGATGGTAAATGGTTACCCATTAAACTAACTAGGAAGTATTGCGAAAAGGTTAACTTGTAGCCAAATTAGGGCTCAACAGATTAAAATTTGGTGTGTGTTCCAATCCCTACCATACTACTTAGATTGGGTAGAAAACTGACACACTCATTTGTCCATTCTGATGTCTATTGCAATACATGTTCACTTATCACTTAGAGCAGAGATTATCTTCTGCCTGGGTTGTAAGAAGTTTTAAGCATTGGCTTGTAGTTGTATGTCATACAAATAAAACCTATGCATTAATATTTCATCATAGGCTTGTCTTTGCTATGCTGGCCTGGACTTTTTCGCACTCATTCTGCCCAATTTCTTCCTACAAATTGAGGGAAGTATGAGTTCCTAGTTCTGTGGCCTACTTTATTGGATGATATATAAACTTCACATGAAATTCTCATCCCAATTTTAGTACTTAAATGGTGTTTTACTGCATTTCGAGCATGTGGCTATGATGGATAACAAAATGATGCAAAACAATGAGGAACAGCAACTGTTATGGACAGTCGTGGAGTTTGGTGGTGTTATTTTCACTTAAAGTTTAGTTTAAATTTTGTAGTTCAGAATATATTATCCGTTTTTTCCTAATAATAACCCTTGATTCAAACCATATGATGGAGGGGCTTCAATTCTTAACAACTAATCACTGAACCCTGTCTGAGATGTCCTATTACTTGCCTAAATTGATTGAATGATCAGTTATCAATTCCAAAAGAGTGTGTGTGTGTGTGTGTGTGTGTTTTGCCTTTATTTATTCTTTACATCCTCCTTTGAGGGTAAGCTTTAGCCCCATAATTTATAGGTTATAAGTAGGCTTTTTTCACTAGTACAAAATTTGTCTCTTAAGATGCATTTTCACTACTGCAGATATTTGTTGATATTGGATCGAACAAACTGGAGAACAAATATGCTGACCTCACTTTTAGTCCCTTACATTTTCTTCAGTCTTCCTTCAGTGCTGTTCAACTTCCTAAGGTGATAATCTCTCTTATTGGTGCACTTTTTCTTGTTCCCTTCTATATCCTTCTTTTCCTCTCAAGAAACTCAATTTATTGACAAATTCTGCTCCAATATAATTCAGAGGAGAGGTTGGAAAATGGATTGCTTTTATTGCCGTTGTACTGAGGCTTTTCTTCCCAAGACATTTCCCAGGTATAGGCTCAAGTAACTGTACTGATTTTGTTTTATCTTTTGCAGTTGTACATGCTATTAGTCTTTCCTACATATGAGATCAGATATTAAAACATATACAGTACCTCTAAGTTGTTGTTGTAGTGTCTGTAGCTGTAGCTGTAGCAGTTGGATGATGTTAAATTTTATTGTTATCCTCAAAATCTGAAACTGTTATAACGTATATTCTAACAAGATATAAGTTATAACAGACAAAATACACAGATGAAATACATTCAACTTGACAAGCAAGCAATACAATGCTTCTACCTTGTCATTCAAGTTGCACAGTCTTTTGCATACATAACGCAGCTATATCTCAAAAGTCACAACTCAACTTCGGCTCTGACTTTCAGGAAAGTGTGAAATTGTGCATGTATCAGTAATGATGGTCTCTTCGCAATACTTGTGAATAGTGAATACACACATAGTGACCCTATTTGACAGCGATAGCTCATTGCAGATTGGCTGGAGATGCCGGGTTCATTGATCCTTCTTCTGGTTGTGGCTCCAAACTTCTTTGCACACACCTTGAAGGACAACTGGGTTGGTGTCTTGATATGTCTTCTCATTGGTTGTTACCTGCTGCAAGAGCACATCCGTGCATCCGGTGGATTCAGAAATTCCTTCACGCAAAGGCATGGAATATCGAACACTCTCGGCATTATTCTTCTCTTAGTCTACCCTGTGTGGGCATTGGTTCTCCATTTCATCTAACCACTGTAATAAACAACTGGTTCTACAATTGTTTGTGTTTCTCATTTTGCAAACCATTGAATTTCCAACTCCTCTTTTGTAAGAATTGGATTCTATTCAGTGGCATTTTGTTTGTTGTTCAAAATTTGGTTTCTACTTCTACTCCCATCAATGTAAATATGTAAGACTGAAAAATAGAAAGGAACCTTCTGTGTGGACTGCTCTCTTCATTTGATAAATCAAGAGCATTCACATGTAACACATTTTTGACATTGAAGAATAGAAAAATCTCTCAACAGTCGCTAAAATTCTCCTCTCATAGGAATCTTTTTCTTTTTAATTAATCAACCAGCATCTATGAGATTTGAACTTGAATTTATTGTGAATTGGAATTGGCTTAATTGGCCGAAGACAAAAGATTTCCTCTACATACTCATTATTTGAACTTGAATTTATTGTGAATTGGAATTGGCCGAAGACAAAAGATTTCCTCTACATACTCATTTTGAACCTCCCCCTCCCCTGTAAATAAAAAAAAAAAGAAAAAAAACTCAGAATTTAAAAACCTTTTGGACATTGCATTACCAAACATATTCACGTATCCAGGTAGAGAGAAATTTCCTCGGTAGACTAGGTTATAAAGAATCTTATATCTAAAGAGGTTCTTACATGAGTTGGACCCATTAATCAACCAGGCCCAACAGTTGGCCATTCTCCAGTTTTGCAGTGTTGAATACAGTAGGACTAGCCCATATATGCAGGCCCACGGTTGTGCTTCGACAGAGATGGCATGCTCGTAATTTTGAGGACAGGGAAAACCCAAACCCTAACCCTAAACAGCCCGACTGAGGCCTATAAAACCAACCACGAACTCGTAACAGAGGCCAGTCCCGTTCTTAAGTCGAAGCCATAGATCTTCAATCACTGTTCCGTTCGTTTTGTTCGTTTTCTGCTTCCTCATGGTCATATGCTAATCATTCTGGCTTAGATTTTCCATCCATGATTGCTCTGTTTTTTCTCAAAGTATCTTCCTTTTTTTTTTTTGATTATTTATTGAAATTTGTGAAGTGGGTTTTGGAGTTTCTCTGTGATGATCAAAAACGATGACGAGTCCGATCCATTCATTAATTAAAATCGTGACGACAAAACGAGGCATTTGTCTGAGAGAATACTTCCCACTTTTCCATATAATAACCATTTTTGCTTTTAATTTGTCTGATTTTAAATAAATTTTTTCATTCAATTTTTTTACATAAAAGGCAGGCATAGTGATGATTGTTTTATTTTCTGATGTTTCCTGATGAATTCAATTACCTCCTACTCATTCTGAATGCCTGCTCATTCTATTATTTGTATTTCTAAGTTTTAATGTTTCATTTTGTTTGGTTAAGAATGGAAAATGGTATTCTTTTTAATTTTTGGTATATCTGAAGCAGAAGTCGTTTTGTTTTCATGTGTTTTTTATTTGTTTTTGTGTTCCTCCTCAAGTATTGAGAGAGATGGATGATGTAGCAATGATGAAACCGCAATATCACTCTCCTATGTGTGCATTGAGGAGCACCGATGATTTTGTTTCAAGCACTTTTGAGCCAAATATCTGTTCTCTCTCAATCTCCGATGCTCTGTTTTTGTAAGATACAATCTCAATACAGGGCACATACAAATTAGTCAACATTAGCAGTGTAGTGCCTACTTGGTATTTTGAGTATAATGGCCTTAACCTTAAGGATTATGGCCAAACTGGCTCCTTAATTCTAAGCTACCCAATTGTAGAGAGACTATGGTCAACTAAGGAGGTTTCCATTATTGGGTTCCTGAAATTTAAAAAACACACATTGTTGCGAATATTGGGTTCCTGCAACTAAAAGTAAACCTAAACATACACTATATGGATGCTACTGCTACTCATATCTTTGCTGGATATGCCTGAAACTTAAGAAATTTATCTAAATATTGGACAGACACGGTTGCAAATATTATATGCCTGAAACTTGTGAAATAAACTTTCGACACTCAATGAAATGCTACCTACATCTTTTACTATGCTTTGGATGACCAGTTGCAAGGTGGATATAAAGGATATACCAAATTTTTGATGCCTGAGGAACAAAACCTCTAAGAAATTAAGCTAAAACTTAATCTCCTAACCAATGACCCAAGTGTATAGAGTCTATAGACTTCTTCAATTGTCACCTGGTGTTTTTACTTTGTCGCCCCTTCATGTGTAAACGAGCAAGGATGAACATTTCGCAGCTGCTAGATTTCTTACTCTTTGTAAACTCTATTAATATAAAAACAGGAAAACATGCTACAACAAGGCCTATTAGCTCAGCTGGTTAGAGCGTCGTGCTAATAACGCGAAGGTCGCAGGTTCGAGACCTGCATGGGCCAAAAGTTTTGGCCCTTAAGAGGGTGCAGTTCGAAACCCTTGAGCTTTTATTTTATTATTTTTAAGGGTTTTCCAAATGATTAAAGTCACATTTTCTCTTTTACCGGCCAAAAAAAAAACGAAGTAAAAAGTCACATTTTTTCTTTGATTTTTTATTTTGGTCGAACATTTTCCTTTGATTGATTGTAGACTTGTTGTCTTGTTGAACATGAACCCGATGATTACGTGGACTAGAAGGCAGAGGATGTGCGGCTGCTAGTTCTGACCACGAGTTTATAATATATCTTTATCCCAAATAGAAACTTGCCACCTGGCAGACAATAACTCTTATGACATTAGCTTCATCCAACCAATGAGAGACTAAACCTTATCCCTATGATCCTATCCGTTATCTTACTCACGCCAAAACCACCAAATACTTCTCCATCTCCCACACAAAAGGCTTCCAAATAGGCCTCTGTCTCGAGAGACACAGAGAGACAGAAACCAAGTGACAACCATGGCAGCCTCACTCCAAGCAGCGGCTACGCTGATGCAACCCACCAAGTTGGGCGTGCCTGCTCGGACCACCCTGCAGCTCAGGTCCTCTCAGAACGTTTCAAAGGCCTTTGGCTTGGAACCAACTGCTCATTCTAGGCTCTCTTGCTCTTTGCAATCTGATCTTAAGGACTTGGCTCACAAGTGTGTAGATGCCACTAAGATCGCTGGCTTTGCTCTTGCTACGTCTGCCCTTGTTGTCTCGGTAATGCATGCTTATGCTTTCACTCATTAATTTCTTGCTTAATGCTGTGTGCATTGCTCACCCAAATCATAAATATAGAGTAATACGCGGTTTTAACTTAATATATGGTTTGATATGTTACGTTGTTAGATTATGAATATAAACAGTTGGAATAGAGAATCTAGATTGTTCATGTTCTAATTAAGAATGCTATGTTGTTAGATTTTTAGTATAGATACTTGTAAATTCTTAAGATTAAGAGTTTGCGAGCATAACATATCAAACTATCAAATACAAGATTAATTTATAAGAGCAGAGATTAATTAACATCTAAACATATGGTTGGGCATGCACGTACCACATGTGTTAATTACAGGGAGCAAGTGCGGAAGGAGTCCCGAAGAGGCTGACATTCGACGAAATCCAATCGAAGACATACCTTGAAGTCAAAGGAACCGGAACCGCGAACCAATGCCCAACCATCGACGGAGGCTCCGAGGCCTTCGCCTTCAAGCCCGGCAAGTACACCGCCAAGAAGTTCTGCCTGGAGCCCACATCATTCACAGTGAAGGCAGAGGGAGTGAGCAAGAACGCCCCACCCGAATTCCAAAACACGAAGCTCATGACCCGCCTCACCTACACCCTCGACGAGATCGAAGGACCCTTCGAGGTCTCCCCAGACGGCACAGTCAAGTTCGAGGAGAAAGATGGTATCGACTACGCTGCTGTCACAGTGCAGCTCCCCGGAGGAGAGCGCGTGCCGTTCTTGTTCACCATCAAACAGCTGGTGGCCTCAGGAAAACCCGACAACTTCGGCGGGGAGTATCTAGTCCCGTCGTACCGTGGATCTTCTTTCTTGGACCCCAAGGGACGTGGTGGGTCCACTGGGTACGACAACGCCATTGCGTTGCCGGCCGGCGGCAGAGGAGATGAGGAAGAGTTGGCGAAGGAGAACAACAAGAATGTGGCGTCGTCGAAGGGGAAGATCACTCTGAGTGTGACCAAGAGCAAGCCTGATACTGGGGAGTTGATTGGAGTGTTTGAGAGCATTCAGCCGTCTGATACTGACTTGGGAGCCAAGGTTCCAAAAGATGTTAAGATTCAAGGGGTGTGGTATGCTCAGCTTGACTGATCAATTAATTAGGGTTAATTAATGTCTACTTATTTTTCTTCTGGGTTTGATCAGATTTTGCTATATATTATCAAAGGGTGTTGCTGATGAACTTTCTCTTGTAACCCAATTGGACAAGCTCTGAGATGATCATCGTCTTTTGTTGTATATTATCATGTTTAGTATTATGATGATAATGTTGGAAATGTTCCAAAGCTCCACTGCTCCAAAATGTGGTTCATGTGTATGCACTCTTATTTTATTTTCTAGAATAATTATAAAATTGAGCTGAAATCTGAAAGGAATATTTGAAATTGATTAGTTTGAACAGAGATACTAAAGCAGAATTCTAAAATGGGATTGACATGTGACATGATCTTTATGTATATGTATGTGAGCCACATAATTTGGATAATTGGACTGAGTGACATATAAATATTATAACTCTTACTGTGTGGACTCCTTAACAGCCTATGGTAATCTCTTAACGATTGTCAAGATATTACAAAGGGAAGGACAAAGGGGGGTGGAACCCAAACTTGTCAAATGCTTGATAATTGTATATGCTTTTGTGTGGTTACATTTGAAAGTCTACGTTTACATATATATATATATATATATATATATATCATAATATCATCAATATTTAAGCCCTCTACTACAACAAGTCGGACTCCAACAGTGAGAGACCGGCCTAGTTCATTGAATTAGGCATTGGACCTTGAAATAAGAGAAACTTATTCTACATGAGATTAGTGGGAATGCAAAGCAGAAAACATTTATTTAAATCATTTGTGCATATGTACATATGTCTCATCTGAATTTTATAATATTTGCTCCTGGGAACAATGATGTGGTTTATGCAAAAACATGGTTGCAAAAGTTTAGGTCAAAAAATATACATATAAAGTAAATTGACTTGTTTTATACCTGTGAAACTTGCTATAAAGTCCTTATTCACGACTCGCCTTGTGTTCATCTTGACTACTAATCTCTATATGCGTGAATTGAAATTTGCTCCAACAGAAGATGTAACTCCTAATAATTCTAGATTTAAATGTCCTTCAAACTAATCAAGAAATTATGAGCGAATTGGTAGTTTAACAGGTAAGGCTCTTAGTTGAAGTGTTGAGAGTTGAGACCCATAATCTGTAAATTGTAATTCACTAATTCATCACTTTCTGTGTTTTCATCCGTCTCATTTTTAATCTCTATAGTTTTTTTCATATATTTTGTAATAGTCTAGCAACAAAACTTAATTAATAGAATTCAAATGAGTGTATGAATAAAAGTCAATTATTTATTTATAGTTGTGCTCATAATGAAGTTCCATTCATGCCTGGCCAAAAAAAAAAAGTTCCATTCATGGCTTTTTCATTTTTTTAGAAAAACATAAGAGGTCCATTTATTGGCTTTAAATTTAATAGATTTATATAGAGTTATAGACTCTTATAGTAGAAAAGTCAATGTTCATTTATATATGCATAAAAAAATGTTTCCATTTATTCAATGCAATTAGTGGTCCAAAAAACTTATTAAGAAAAAAGGAAAAGAGAAAAAAAAACAAAAAACAAAACAAAACAAAGGTGCGTGAAATTGTCAGCATTTGTCAAAACCAGACCCAAGCTGCCGGAGGAGAACATAACCATTTATGCCCCAAGGAAGGAGAAGATGCCAAAGCCAAAGCCAAAGCCAAGCCTGCGTACCCCTTACGTCCCTTTCACTTTTCTTTCTTTTTTTATTTTCTTGTTTTTTATTCTCACAAGATTTCTATTCCTTCACAATTCACCAAAACGATTCATTCACGGACTCTCACCATTTTTACTCTCTCCCACAAGTCCTTCTCTTAAGCCCAATTCCCACAATTAGTTAGAATTTCATTTTCCCACAATTAGTTTTAATTTCATTTTCCCACATATATTTTTCCCCAGTTATTCATTGAATTTGGTCATGTGGCTAAGACCAGTTACTGATTTTGAATCACCATGAGGAGTCCTTGCAGAGAAGAAGGCTGCATGCAAGCATGGATGAGCTGCCCGGGTCATTGGGCACCAGTGCCAGCTTGGCACTGCGCATGGGCCAGACCATATTCTCCACTGCCTCCCTTCTCTTCATGTGCTTGGACATAGAGTTCTACAGCTACACAGCTTTCTGGTAGTTTCAAATTCTTCCAACTCTGGCCTTTTAGTTGAATGGATTTCATTTTCATCCAACCCTTTTGTGGTTTTGACTTGTTCTTCAATACACTTATCTCTGTTTTTGAATTTGTTGGCAAATCTTTTTTGTTACCTTGTTGTGCTATGGAAAACTACCCAGATGAATAGTTTTGGTTTATTACCTCTGAATTTCAATTTTTTTTTTAGCTACATACCGACGATTGACTTTCCAAAGAATTGAGACCTCAACTGTGTAACGATCATTGGAGATAATTGTGTTAATTTTAGAGATTTGTACATGCAGAAGATAAGAAGTGAGCCATAAATATATTTGGACTCTAATTCACCAGTGAATTTCGAATATTTTGATTAGACATGAGCATGGGAAGGCTTACATTTGAATCAAGATAGAGACTGCATGTGTTTTTTTTGGTCTGAACAGCTTTGGAGTCTAATTATAACATTGTAGATCATTAATTGCTGCCTGATAGAATTATCCGATTTTGTGGCACTTCATGGGAAATCTGGTTTACAAAAGACACTGGAACAGATAATTGGAAGCCAAAATCTTTCACATCCAAATTTACGAAAGACTCTGGTTTACCATATCTTCTGCCTTTTGGTTGGCAGTATTTTCATGATAATGAAAAGATGTCATTAGCTATAATATCCTGTGTACAGCTTTAGGTATATATGTGCAAAAATTGGGGGCTTGAACTGTTTCTTCTAAACCTATGTATGCTAAGGTGCTTGGAAAATGGAAATGGGAGAATGGAGACCAATTTTACTGATTTGAAATTGTAACATGATCTTTTATCCAAAGAAAAGAAAATAAACAAATTAGCATTCACCATATTGAAAATCATATTGTACACTGATCTTTCAACTGCTCCCAGTTGACCTTTTTTTTTCTTATTTCCCTAGTGCTGACTCGCCTGTATGTAGTATCGATGTTTCTAAAGTCATTGATTAAGTGTTTGAGAAATAGTTTTCTAATATCTAAACTAATAGTATCTCGATAGAAGTCTAATCCCGTTCCAAACCAGCACTGGTGTGGATTCCCTTTCTCCAGTCCTATTTCTGATCAATAGCCTCTCCCTGAAACTAGCCTTATTGGTGTGGATTCTGGAACCTTTTAAATATTGCCATCTCTTGAAAGAGGCTTCTGGGTAAGGACTAGCAATTTCAAGGTTTAAGAAATGTTCATCCCTGAAAGCCAAGCAAATTCAAATTGCACTTTGACAACAGTGTTGGTTTTTCTCCTTGGCTAACCTGTAAAAAATCAATAGCACTGCCTTACCTCAATGACTGCAAGGGTTGCGTAATGCTATTTTGAATTGTCAGTCAGGCGTCATCTGATATATGGTCTCGCTTATTTTGAGCATGCAACAAAGTAGTAGATGAAAGTACTCTTGGTCACAAGAAATTCTTTTATTAATTCTTTTAGTAACTCTTCCATTGTTCATGTTGACCTTGCAGTTATTTGGTGACAGTAATGGGTTTGGTAGTTCCATGGGGCATGACTTTGGTGATAGTGGATGCCTACTCTGTCTTTGTTAGATGCGTACCTCATCAAGCTAGAATAATTATAATCATCGTCATTGGAGACTTGGTATGTGCTTTAATCCATTTCATTAAGAACTTCACCGTCGCTTCCTTTTCATAATTTGATTAAGAAAAAAAATACTTTTATCACAGGCTTTATCATATCTCTCACTAGCTGCAGCCTGCTCAACAGCTAGTACCACAATGCTCCTACTTGAGGCTGGTGGATCCTACTGCCCTGCAAAGTTATGCACTAGATACCAATTATCTGCTGCAATGGCTTTCCTTTCATGGTTTCTTTCACTAGGTTCTTCTCTATTCAATCTTTGGCTTCTTCCTTGTTTGTAAGGGTCTGGCTGGCTGTTATCACATACACAAATGAACTCTGTGAAGATTAGAATATTCATGTCATATACAGAAATTTTCGGAGATACAAATGGGTTGTTGTGAGATGAAGCTTAAAGCAATATAGATTTGCAAAGTTTTTATATTAAATTGTATTTTATTGAACGAAAAAGGAAAGCAAATTTTCCATTTTTTCTCTTTTTCTTGTAAATATTAACATTTAGCCCTGAAATTTTACTCCTTAACAAGTGCAAATAGCCAAATACCACCATACTGTTATATTTCAGCACTAGTTCCTGCCTTGAACTGTGGCCAGTGGCCCAATACAGAGAATCCTTATGAGGAATTTGATTGAAATGCCCTTATATTGTATACAAAGCAAGACCAAATGTAGTTGTCTTATGTCTGATAGTTTATGTATTGCATTTCTATGGATGGTAATTAATGTTTGATATGCGACATATTATATTAGAAACTATTAAAATGTCTAGTAAAAAATATTTTAAAAACCTAAAATTTAACCATTTTAATGATATATATTATTTAATATTACTAGTTTTTTTAGGCCCTGATTTAATATTACTAGTTTAACTAAGCATAGTCTTCTAGTCCAAATGCCACTCCCAATTTTAAATTCCTAAAAAAACAGTGATTCATAATTCAAAAAACCGTTACATTTACCATTCCTGACAAACCAAATGCTCAACCGCCATGTTCTTCACCCACACAAACACCCGACCATTGCTTCCCGCCTCAAACACGCCCTCTTTCACTGTCACTCTCTGCACACCACTCTCCCTCCAACTCCCGCCAATTCCACCCACAAATTCAGGAGCCCTATTCACCAAACCCTGCACCACCTCCTTGAGCAATGCTCCTCCATGAGACACCTCAAACAAATCCATGCCCAGATCATCCTCCACAGCCTCACCAATGAAAACCTCACCCTCGGAAAACTCATATCCTTCTGCTCGGTCACCGATTCCGGCAATCTCCGTTACGGGCAGCTTGTGTTTGACCAAGTCCCTGAACCCAATAAGTTCATGTACAACAGTCTCATAAGGGGTTACTCAAATAGTGATGACCCATTGAAGGTTTTTTCACTCTACTGCCAAATGATTGGTTCGGGACTTTCACCGAACGAGTTTACCTTACCCTTTGTGCTTAAGGTTTGCGCCGTAAAGTCTGCATATTGGGAAGCCGTCATTGTTCATGGTCAGGCTATGAAACTGGGAATTGTGTCTCAAGTTTGCGTGCAGAATGCCCTTATTAATGTGTACAGTGTTTGTGGGTTGATTTGGTGTGCTCAGAATGTGTTTGATGAAATATCCGAGAGGAGTCTGGTTTCATGGAATTCGATGATAGGTGGGTATGCGAGAATGGGTTTTTGCAAGGAAGCTTTGTTATTGTTTGTGGAGATGAGAGATTTAGGGGTTGAGCCTGATAAGTTCACCTTGGTTAATTTACTTTCTGTTTGTTCACAAGCTTGTGATTTAGAATTGGGAAGATATTTGCATCACTATATTGTGATTAGTGGAATTGAAGTTGATCAAATTTTGAGAAATGCTCTTCTGGATATGTATGCTAAGTGTGGGCATTTGCGTTTGGCACAAATGATTTTTGACGGAATGACTGTCAAAAATGTGGTTTCATGGACGTCGATGGTTAGTGCATACGCTAAACATGGGTTCATTGAGTATGCGCAGGTATTTTTTGATCAGATGCCACTGAAAAATGTGGTTTCTTGGAATTCATTGATTTCATATTATGTTCGAGAAGGCCGATGCAGGGAGGCTTTGGATCTCTTCCAGAAAATGCTTAATTCAAATGTGGTACCTGATGAGGCTACCCTGGTTTTCGTTCTCTCAGCCTGTAGTCAAATTGGTGATTTAGTCATTGGAAGGAAAACCCACAATTACATTAGCTACAGAAATATAGCACCCAGTGTTACTCTTTTTAATTCCCTTGTAGACATGTATGCAAAATGTGGTGCTGTTGGAATTGCCATGGATCTCTTTATTCAGATGCCAGAAAAGAATGTAGTATCATGGAACATTATCATTGGGGCCCTTGCATTACATGGTTGTGGATCAGAAGCAATTAGGATATTCATACAGATGCAAGCAGGTGGAATCTGGCCCGACGAGATCACCTTCACTGGCTTGCTTTCAGCTTGTAGTCACAGTGGTCTTCTAGAGATGGGACAATATTACTTTGAACGAATGAAGTCTATTCACAGAATATCA
Source organism: Purshia tridentata (assembly GCA_003254885.1). NCBI lineage: Eukaryota > Viridiplantae > Streptophyta > Magnoliopsida > Rosales > Rosaceae > Purshia > Purshia tridentata. The sequence continues at coordinate 34,932 of QANT01004313.1, read as the reverse complement.
CCTGAAATTGAGCACTATGCTTGCATGGTTGATCTTCTGGGGCGAGGCGGGCTTTTAGAAGAAGCAATTTTTCTGATTATAGGAATGCCTATGAAGGCTGATGTTGTTGTTTGGGGTGCTTTGCTTGGTGCTTGTAGGATCCATGGCAATGTAGAATTAGGAAAGCAAATTCTAAAACAGCTGTTGGAATTGGAGCCACATGGCTCTGGGCTCTTTGTACTTCTCTCAAACATATTTGGCGAAGCTCACAGATGGGAAGATGTTAAGAAGATCAGGAAACTAATAAAAGATGGTGGGGTCATAAAGAGTAGAGCCTTGAGCTCCATTGAGATTGATGGCTGTGTTTATGAATTTATGGTTGATGACAAGAGACGTGAAATTTCAAACAGTATATACTCCATGCTTGATCAATTAACAGATCATGTGAAGTCTGTTGGGTGTATTCCAAGCGCATTTTCGGGTATAGAGGAGTTTTAGTGCTGCCGTATCAGTAAGTTAAAACTTAAAACCCTTAAACCCTGATAATTGTGTACACTTTTTTTCTTTACATGAGATGAATTGCAAGCAGGCACTGCATTGTTGTGTTTTTTATACCAAAACCATGGGTGGGGGAGGAAATCGCATTAATTGCTGAAAAAGAACTACTTTTCTCGACTATTTCTAGTTCAAGAACAGAATCATTAGCATGCCAACCATGCAGCAAGCTTACTCAGGCAGTTAGTGCCTGCTTACTCAGGCAGTCAGTGCTTGCTTACTCAACACTCAAATTGCAGATTTCTAATTTGAATTGATATTTGCCTTAATTGCTAAAAAAAAAGAATTACAAGCTTACTAAGGTCTGATCGGAGTGTTATAATCATGGTTATTGCCAATAATGTTAGAAGACAATGTCAAAACTACTACACGAACTGTGAGGGAGCATTTTATGAAACTTGTAGCGATGACCACAATGAACATGCAGGTCACCGAGTTCTCCAAGTAAGCTTTCTCCCAGTTGTTGCCACTCCTTTTATTTATATTCCTTGAGAAAGAAAAAAAAATTCCCCAATTTTTTTCTTCAGCATAATAATCTGGTTTTCTCTTCAGGTTTTCAGAGATTCACGTGAAACTGCAGCTAATGGCTGTAATCTATACGGATGGGAACTACTTACACTTCCATACAAGTATTGTTTAGTCGTATGCAAAGTAAGTATGCTGTTTGCAATGTTTTTTTGTTCCTTATTCTTCTGTCTTATTGTGTATAGATGTATTAAGAGAAACGTTTGGATTATGGGGCATTTATCGTCAAATCTTTTCGCTGCAGATTAATAGCGAAAAGAAAATCCAAATACAATCTGACAGAGATTTATTTGCAACATTAACTGAGGAATCATCGATGACAACCAGCCTCACTTACCACCCTCTTATCTGCACCAGGAAAAGAAGAAGAAAGGCACACCCAACATGTCTCCTTTCTGTTAGATTTCTTATGGTGTCAATGGTTTGTTTTGTCAAATAAAATAAGGGGGGAAAGGAGGAGGAGGGAACAAATATTCTTTGTATTTGTTAAAGATTTGTGCATTATTTAGTACTGAGCCCTTTGATAATGCAGTACCAATTTGACCACATGGAAGGGTCTTCCTAAATCTTCTGGGGCTAAAAGACAGGCCTTGACAGCCATGAATGGATAAAGTGCTCTGGAGGAAGAACCTTCATGGTAATGACATTGGCCAACTTTATTAGCTTATGATCAGCTTCTGAATTGATAAAAAAGATACTAAGGGGATATGCTGTCTGTCCTTCAAAAGTTTTTTCAAATCTAACAACTGTGGTTTAGTCTTAGTTATATTGGATTCTTTTGCTGGGTTTGTCTCACTTCATAATCCACATTTAACATATAATTGAGTAGGATTTGCTTTTTTCCGGTTGGTGGGGTTCATGGTTTGTGTTGCCAACATGTGAGCTTCAAATTCAATTGATTTAGAAAACAAAAAGAGAAAAGTCCTACCAAAAATAAAAGATATAGTAACAGATCCGTACTCATTCATGAATCAGATTTTCATAATTAATGCAAGTCCTATATTTCATAAGCAATAGTTTATTATTAGAAAATTGAGTCTAAATCTGAAACAGTATTTCTTTTATATAAACAACTGGGCCGAGCCCAAAAGAAAGCGAGCAATCGCAACCTCTCTAGCATGTTCTGCTTGGGCGCATGAACAAACAACAAGCCCAGCAAGATTTCAACAAAAAAGAGTGAGAATGGGACAGAAGGGTCATTTTAAAACAATAAATCTTTTTGTTGCGAATGAGAAAATAGCATTTAAAAAGGTACAAAATTCATTGGGGGTAGACATTGTTTGATCAAAAAGACCATGATTGCAGCAGCTACATGACTGGCTTGGAGGTTTTAGTGGGGAATAGGAGAGCTGAAGAAGCTTCAAGGAAGGAGAGTTAGGAATTGATGTGGGACATGTCCATAATTAAACCCATAAAGTAATCTTATTATAAGCAATAAGAGAATAATTAATTACAAATCTTTCTGACAAATTATGGGCTTTTGATGGTATTAAATTAAATTAAGCATATACACAAGGGGGCCAACTAGGTCTTGTTTCTTCTAAATTCAAAGTTATATACATAGCAAGTACACAAATACACAATTAACAAAAAACATCACATTCCACGAACTCCATTGCTTGTGTGGTATTGTCGGGAGCTTGAGCCCTTGGAGACAGCTCCACAGAATATTTCAATATTTCAATTATTTGGTGGTAACATGTTCCATGATTGGTGATTTATTAATTTCCGCCCTCTTTCTCATTCCTTGTGATGTCTGAAATTTCAATTGAATCCAAAAGCACATGCATGGCAAAATGGAAGAAATTCAACAGGTTCGATCTTCCTTTTGTTTTTGTTCAGAATTGAGTATATAATCAAATTATTGATGTGCTGAATCATGTGACAAATTATTGAGTATATAATCAAAGTGTTGATTAAAAGTGACAATATTGATCACCATGTGTAATAGTAATATAAGAAAGTACTCAAACCCTCTCCATTGTCCCTCATTAAATCCGTACTTTTTATCTGCAATATCTTTCAAAAATATAACAAATAAACTTAAGACTGCCATATCAACTATCACCCTGTGAATTAATTATCTCTCCAGTAGAGGTTGGATTTACTCATATATATGAGACAATGAGAATGAGACCCATACATGTCAGATTGTATATATTTTATTATAGAGAGAGAGTCCAAAAAATTAAGAATAAGGCTATTTACTAATATAGAGTCCACTGCTGTATCCTTTTCGGATATTGTCCTTTCTCTTCAACGCACGTAATCTCTAATTGTTTAAACAAACCAAATGGAGTATAAGGTTACGAATGAATCTATTCACCATCAATTAGATTTTAATTAAATATTTTGATTTTCTCATGGTATTAAAATAGATAAGTCGGTGTTTGAACACGTAATTTATATTATTTTTGGTTTTTATTTGTTTTAATTATAACCGTATAATATAAATTCAATGATTTAACTCCTATCTATTCACATTTTAAAAATAATACAAATTCATTTCACCATTTGCAATTATACTCTTGAAAAAGAAATGAACGGCTATAATTAGAAGTTAAATAAAAACAAAGAGCAGATGTAAATCGATCCCTTGAGGCCTTGACATGATACCAACACATGATCTCCCAAACATTAGGCCATGCAGATATGTATACTCAGTGCCAGCAGTTTGGATAGAATTGTAATATTAAACAAGAATATTAATGAAGTGTGTGTAAATTAGGAGATAGTCCAGATAGATAGAGATTAGATATAGAAAGAAAAGGCAGGAAAGGGCGGGCGAGTTTGAATGGTTGGATTGTAAAAAGGAGGTGGTGCCGGGATACATGGAGCATGCAGATTGGAGCAGCAGACCCAGATCAGCTTACGCCACCTTTTTTGTCGGATTATTCTTCATATTTAATTTAATTTATTTTCCACCAATTTGGACCTAATTATTTGGAGTGAGGCTTACATTTTCCAAGGACCTTCTTTTACACGTGCCCTTCTTCTTGCCTTGCAGCTCACCACCACTCTCACCTCTCACCATGCCACGTTTCTCCAATTCATCCTCTGCCTTTTCGACACTGCATATGCCCTGCGTGCCTTGCTCCTCACCCACTCAATCCCATTTCCCATTATTCACTCTCTCTTTTCTTGTGTTAAATTGTTTCCTGCTATTATTTCCACCTGCACTTTGTCTTTTGGATCAGTGACATGGGTCTTGTCGTCACTCATCATCACCTGTTATCTCCATGTGAAATATCTTTGTGCAATGGATTTGGCATTTCATATTGTTTGCAATGTGAATAATCATTAATATGTCACAATTTAATCTCATTACTATAACGTACAGTTGTTTGTAAATTATTCTTCTGATATGGAAACCTTTTACTATAGGAACTGTGTATTTCACATATCCACTTTTTTAAGGGTGAAAACTACGCCCTCCTTAGAACAAATGCATGTATCATTAAAACGACGATGAATACAGTACCTATATATTGATATATATTTCATATTATTAGGATATCAGTATATAAGTTTTGAACAATTCTCCTATTACAAATCGGTTTTAAAGAGAAATTAAATTTATGGAGCTTTAACATAGTATCAGCACTTATTTTGTGTATTCTTAAGCATTTTAGACCAATTGATATATGTTGTGTAGCACGATTGGTTTACCAAGGCCATATATAGTTGGGTTAGATTCATTGTAATGGGAATAAAGAGCAACTAGGGTTAGATTCATTGTAGCTTTGCAAGTCCTTTTGTCTTTTACATGCTAGTGAAGTGCACATGTTACAAAAGGAAAATACAAGAAAGTTAAAATGAAAAAGTAAAAGATCGAATAAGGGCAACTAGTATCAACTATCAAGTTATTAAGATATCTCGATCTAAAAGTCCAAAATTTCTTTAAAGCTAAGGAATGGGTTTAACATTCCTCATTATAAGAATACATTTCGACCATATTTGGTACAAATTAATTACTTTTGAACTTGAATCGTCGATGGATATTAAAAGCCAACATGATGAATGTTTTGCAAAACCAAGTGAAGAGGCGGGTTTCACATTCCTATGTTCTGGTTTTGATTTCTAATAATAAATCGAAATGACGGTCATACCCTTATATTTTATATTTCAAGTGCAATAACCTCTAATGCTATAAGACATCCAACCATGCAAAGAAAAGTTGTTCCACATGTAGTATTGAGTCTTTTGACTATTGAAAAATCCATAAATAAATATTATCTTTGTCAAAGTTTCATGACCTTCACTTTTAACATGGAATTACCAGCCACCCCAACTTTTTGATAGAATAATAAAATATCACCAGTTACAAAAACAATTAATGAGGAGTTGGAGGACACATTGGAAAAAAAGAAAATTGATGATATTAAGTCCCATCATGCTCAGGTTTTGGTGGGTCTTCCATGATTCATGAAAGGCCTCACTAAGTTTAGCAGACAATCTTTTTCCTTTTCACAGCATCTTTTGACATCACTTGCCCACATATAGAAGTTGCAATGTTCAACTAATGTAACAGAGACTAGTGCCCATTAATTCAAAACTGTACCGTTCTCACCCATTTCTATTGGCACCAAATAAGAGAGAGTAAACAGATTTAAATTCTCTATTTTTCTTGTTTTTATTTATATTGATATTCGAATTATACAAAATTGAAACTCTTTAATAAATTCATATAATACTAGTCATGAGATTTTTTTTGTTACCCAAAAGAAAATCTCATTGATTTCATCCCTAGACGACTTGAATCTTTTGCCCATATTGCTTGTTTAGTCCCATGACACCCATCACTTTTCACAGTAAAAATGCATGACAATGACATAATAGAATACAGACTACACAGGCTAGTCCCTGACTTGGTAATTTCATCATCATAGAGGGTCACTGTTGAAGTACCAGATTCAGAAATTCAGAAATTCTGAACTATAAAAATATATATATATTCATACAATACAAGCTGTCACCACCAACCTACAGCCTGGCATTGGCAAGCCCTCTGCCCACTGATCGAAAAACGAAAAAACATTGCTTAACTAAACGACAAATATTACGTGGCATCCTGGTTCAAATTACGAGTTACTCTTCGCCCCCACCCTCTATATATTCACTCTCTCTCTTCCATCCCTCTCCGTGCTTCAATTTCCTTCTCCTATTTATTCTCTCTCGATCTCGATCTCTCTCTCTCTGAACCTGACCCAGACCCAAACCCAAACACAACCCGTTTCAAGAATTTGACCCGATGGGTATTTGCAGCTCCTCCGGTTCGACCCGGGTGGCCACAGCCAAGCTGATTCTACAGGACGGGAAATTACAAGAATACCCGTACCCAGTGAAGGTCTCCTACGTTCTCCAAAAGAACCCCACCTGCATCATTTGCAACTCCGACGAGATGGACTTCGACGACGTCGTCACTGCCGTCAACGAAAACGAGGAGCTCCAACCGGGTCAGCTCTACTTCGCTCTGCCGCTCACGTGGCTGAAGCGGCCTCTACAGGCGGAGGAGATGGCGGCATTGGCCGTCAAAGCCAGCTCCGCACTCATGAAGAGTGCCGGGGGCGAGAAATGTGGGTGCAGGAGAAATTCGGTCTCGCCGGTGCTATTTTCCGGCGACGAGGTCAAGACTTGTCGGAGATCTGCGGATGCCGGTAGTGGTGGGTCGAGGACGGGGAGAGGTAGCGGTGGTGGTGGGAGAAGAAAAATTAATGCGATGTTGAGTGCGATACCAGAGTAGGGGCAAAATGGGAAATTCACGAGGGGTGTTTTGTAAATACCATTGTAATGATCTGGATGTGATTAGTGAAATTAGTGATTAGACTAGCGGGTCGGTGACTCGGTGGATTAATGGGTGGCCTTTTGTTTTGTTTTTTTTTTTTTACTTTTACTGCTGCAGTCAATCATTTTGGGTTTTTGTTACAATTTTACACCTGGATGGTTTTGAGAAGATAATGGGGAAAAAAAAATTTCCACTATATATACAAACACAACTACTTGGTTTCAACACTGCCTACGTTACACAATTACGCTTCATCTATCAAATAATTAATTAATAATTGATGTGGTATTATAAAATGAGATGGCCGAAAAAATGTGGTATAAAATCAGAACCAAAAAAGAATGTGGTATACCAAAGTTACCTTTATAATTAAAATTTGAACTTATTTTAATTTAAACTTTATTATCAGTCTTCACTACTTGAACTAATTAACTGCAAAACTTAAAATGGATACAAAAGATTATTAATTTACAAAATTAGCGGATAGGGATGAATTTGGACATTTCTATGAGAGTTGTGTGCATGGGTTGTAATCATGTCATGTGTAGTGTGTGTGTGTGTTAAAATGAATATAAAGGAAGTCTTTATAAGTCACTTTTACGCGGAAAAGGTAGGAGACGAGGGGCTACGCATTGTGCAATTAATTGGTACGTAGTCCATGCATGTATGTAGTAATATTCAAGCTCCCGTGCTGCCTGCTAATTCAACCACGCGGTATTCTGGTTTTTCGTTAATTAATTCAATTTTAATTCAAGGAAGGAATTTCTTTACAGCTGTGCATTCTAGTTGGCCATTAATATCAGTTACGGGTTTTTCAAGCTTTTGGATCTCCTCTTTTAACACTTTTCTAGAATCAAGTTTAGTAGTTTATTATTCTCACCAAATTTCTTATTTTTGTACATAAACAGTTAAAATTAAAATTCTAACTGAGAAACGACATTTCAAAGCCGTGAGAGCTAAAACCAATGATATCCTGGTAATATTATGTAAGACATTTGATGTTAAGGTTAAAAAGTGGTGATGATGAAGGGTGGAGTGACAAAGAGAGCGATATGTGATGGGTGATTTTGATCCCATGGCCTGGTTATCATGGGTGGTGTTTGCCATATATTATCTGTTTGTCATGGTGTGAGCCGCTGAGATCGAAGAGCAAGTCATGACAAAGTGAGGATATGTGTGTCAACTCACCGATCTGTGTCTGTGAGTGAGTAATAACCACGACGACAGAGCCAAATTAATTGGTAGGAGGGTGGCTGGCTAGCTAGCATGCATTTTTGCATTTGCATGGGATATTGTTATTTGTACAGGGATACAGCTGTTACGATATGCTTAGTCCAAATGGATCCAATGCGATTTCTGCTACGTACTCAGAAATTTACACGTAATTCTGTGAGGGAAAGGATATTGAAATAGTCCAAACTCATGAACTTCTGCCTTCCTTCCTCTGGTGTACGCGCCAATTGCTAGGGTTTTTTCCTACAACCAAAATACATGTTTCATGCATAATAGTATAATACCGAGCTTAATTTGCATGACATTAATATAAGATTTTCAAATTTTCGGTCCACCCATTATCAATTGATTTTAGATTAAATATTATAAATTAACATATCAGACTCGACAATACATACTTAATCATATATAATCAATCTCTCGTGAATAAATTTATACTAATTTTAATTAATCATGATATGTTATACGTTATGCATTTTGATGAAAATGTGGGTGGTTAAGGATGGTAATGAATTGCCCACAGAAATAAAAGCTAGCTAGAGTGCGGAATTAATGCTCTAAATATGAAAAGTAAATTGTAAGGGAAACAAACAAGTACTTCACCTACAATTAACAATAGAAAAATCTAGCTTGCTAGCTACTTAATTAATTCCTTACTTTAATTTTCCTACTATACTATATATATAAATATATAAATATGAAAGTGGGAAAGCAATTACAACCCCAAGAAGGGGAACAGTTTGTATTTTCATGATCATTCATCATTGTATACGAAGTACAAAGCTTATTGGGGGGACCATATGAGGTCCATGACCAATCCCAACAAACAAAGTTGATCAATATTATCCACAAATTAATCAACTTAGTGGTCCTCGATCTGCAGATCAAGGAAAAAGGAAAAAAAAAACAAAGAAGCTTATGTATTGGTCCATATGTACAATTAAGGTGACATGGTATATAGTACTACTACTGTAACTAGAATTAATAAAATCACACAATAATTAATTAAGATGAACTGTTTATGTGCCTATGAGTGTGGGCTAGCTGGGTCTACTCTCGACTTGCTATAAGAATCTCTCCACGATAAAACAAGTAGGTATTAAACTAATACTATAATTAGTCTATAAAACGTTAATTGATTAACACAATTTAATACGTACAGTTTTTATATATATATATATAGAGTTTGATGATCTTTCTGTAAATATGTTAAAGATTTTTCAAGTTTAAATTGAATTAGCTTCCGTAACTTGAAAAAAAACACACACACACAATTCATAGTATGTTAGTAACCGTTAGTAACCATTAGCAAATTTAGCAGTGTGCCACGCAGTGAATTTCTCATACGACAAATTTTTTTTCTATTTCACCAAGCTCAGCCAACAATTTGGTGGTTGCAATTGAATGGTGAAAGTACAATTATGCATGTTATATAATCGGGAAAAGAATGTGCCCATTTCTCACAAGCTACAGACACTGAAAATTACACATAGTGGGGCTCATGCAAAGTACCATCAGCCAGTTTATATATTCGTGAAAAGAATGTGCCCATTTAGCTCACAAGCTCGATCTATATATATATATATAGTCCACAGAAATTCAAAATTGTACAGTACAGTGGGGCTCATATGCAACTCTTACACCGACTCTAATCATACACTTAGTGCTAAGTGAAGGTTGATATATCTCAAATCATATAGGGTTACATAGGCACCAATAACAAGAAATTGAACACAAAGATTTGGATTTTAGCAAGGGCTGCAAAATCGCTGTCCTCCACTAAAACCCTCTTTTATGTGTTTGTTTGAGAGTGGGAAGATTCCAACCTTCCTTGGCTTGATTGCAAAGGGGGGTCCTATACTTCTATACCTGTTCCCATATAATATAGCATGCATGAAAATCATTTTAAGCTTTTCCCAGCTACCTATTTTGGCTTACCTCCATTTCCAATTTCAAGCTTTGGCCCCCACTCCTTTTCTCTGCATGCTGCAATTCATGGCTTACATTGCTTTGATAGTAGAGCTCTTTGGATCCAGCTGTTGATAATATTAATCATATAGGGCTAATGTGTGGGATTTCTTTTTCCCCATCACAAACTTTTGTAACATTTGTGCTCCATTTTCTATCTCTACCCACTACGCTTTAAAGAAGGGTCTTAATTTATTCTTCAAAGTACACTGTAAACTCCATCAACAAATGTCTTTTGATGGGTGTAGAAAATAAATAAAGCTTTATGCATGTACTACATTTTTTTTAATTAAGGTGGAGTGGAACTTATTTATAAAAGGAATTGTTCTATTTTTTAAAGAGTTGTGTGATATGTAAACTTGATACAAATAATCTTATTAAATCAACATATCCAAATAATGCTAACTTTTATAAAGTAATAATATACAATATATTTATTGTCAATTTTTTTTTTTCCAAAGATCTTTAGGTATTAGGAACTACTAAACTCTATTTTCTTTTTCTCAAAGGAAACACCTACTTTACTCTATTATTCCCAACGTGCATGGATGGCAGTGCTCTTTTGTAGCAAATGAAAAAGTGATGTGATATATCATATATGTTCATTTGTTGCTTATATATCTAAAGCAAAAAGAGTATTGGAGAGTGGAGACCAAGCTCAAGGAGTGAATCTCAAAAATAGACCAAAATGAAAAGCTAAAAGAAGGGTAAACAATCAAAAAATAAAGGGCAAAAGGTCACAATAGAAAGAAGTTCAATTCATACATTTTCTCTCACCTTTTTCGTTCTTTCTTCTTTTTGGTTTGAGAAAGTTATACTTCTAAAGAGGAATTAATTGCGAATTTATTATTCTATGCAATCATCGGTTCGTCGGCCTATCCCAATCAATATTAATGTCTTTAGCTACCAGAATGCTGATTGCATTATGTGGTGCAGTTCATGTGACCCATTAGTTGGGTATAGTGAGTAATATATACATTACATATGCATACTTTCACATCAAATCAAATTAATATGCCATGCATAATATATGTAATCTTAAAAGTTTGATTGAAATCATAGACAATAATTTATTTGAAGATAGTATTGGCCTCTCTCACACTTGGTTTGTGGGTGGGTAGGTTGCTGTGTTTGGGCCTTTGGCCTTCCTGTTTACCAAAAAAAAATAAAAAATCATAGACAATAATTGCGTAGGTGTATCCTTAAGATTGCAATGTACTAGCTTCTTGGAGCCCATAGGCCAGCCAATATTAATTATGGCATCTTTTAACCTTATGTGGACGATAAGGTTGATGGGGTTCAACTTATAATATATAGGTGGTTGACAGAATTTATTAATCTTAATTAATCAATTAGAATTATGTATAATTCATGTTAGAGTCTTGCAACCACTGATCAATGCACTATATCAGACTCTAATTTGTAATTATGCCTAGAACTCTTCATATAATGAATTATATTATCTAAAAATTGGAAAAGAAAAGGAACAATATCATTGTTTATGAAGCAGTGTGTTCCAGAATATAGCATCTGGCTATTATTAATCAGAAGTTCATGACTGTGGGGCGTTAAAGTGATATTGGAGAATAAAACAGAAAAAAGAATATAAGAATAGGAGATCGAGCAGAGCTTATTGAACGGAGATAAGGAATTACATTTCTACAATGACAAGATTATATAATATATATATATATATATATATTATGATACTTTGTGAAAAGGAGGCTAGCTTCTCCATTTCTATATATTTTAATTGCTTTACGTACCATCCCTTAAACGACTCGAAGTCTTGATTATCAACTTTTAAATTGTTTGAAAAGTTCATGTATATTTAAATAATGGTTATGAGGATAAGCATTGGGGATCACTTCACTTTCAATTTGCACTGCCAAAAGACATATTTGACTATGGTGGCCACCATGAGCATATATATAGTTGTATATATTAATTGTATTTTAGACCGTCAATGATGTTACAGCTAGCTAGGTCGATTATATAAATGGTAAATGGGTTTGTAGCAATTATATTACTAAGAGGAAGCAAAGGGGAGATAAGCTATTGGGTTAGCCTAAGTGGTGAGGGAGGTCTAGGGTTTGATTCCTTCTAAGGTAACAAAAAAAAGAAGCCAAAAAGAGATGAAGTCACTTGTGATAAATTGGGAAGGGAAGAAGCATTAAAATATGGACAAATGAAGATATCTCAATATTTGAGGCATAACATAAGGTGTATTATTTATGGCATCTACTTTACATTGTATTTTGATGACTGAAGTCAATTATTTTCAAAATATCTATTCAAATATTAGCCATCCAAAAAATTAGATAAATACAAAATAGTTAAGACATTTAGTTGTGAATTTGTGATCACATAATTAGATGCATACAATAATTGATTGGTAAAAACTTAAAATGATGATCATTGAGTTAAATGGTCAACAATTTTTTATTTGTCTAATTTCGATTATCAAACTATAGTTCATAATAAATCTCACAAATAATACCTCATTATGACTCAAATGAAGTATATATACCTCCTTTAAAGCTTCCTACACAATTACATAATCATAACTTAATCTGATATATTCAGCTAGCTTTTTTGGGTATAATTACATATGTGACTCACACCTACAATAAGCTGTTTTTGTAACATAAATTAGAATTTAGGTACTTAAGTTCAGAATTGGATCCCATATAATTTGTAATAAACAAATAATCCAAATATATGTTCTTTTAGCCTATATTTACCAGTGTTTTCAGATGCAAAAACGCGAGGCGAGGCGTTTTCGGTCTCACAAGGCGAAGCGTAAGCCTCAATGCGTTAATGCGTAAGCTTTTCGAGACTCAAAATATTATAATAAAAAAATTATAAAAAAATATAATATAGCTAAATAATACCAATAAATGTCATTCATGCATATAATAATCATCCATAAACATATAAAATTCAACATCATCCAAATTAAATAGGAATTCATATAAGCATATTGATCTAACAAGATCATTCACAAAACATAGGAAAAACAATCCCAAAAGATAAAATCACTTCATTCATTCCACTTGTGATCACTTATATCATTCCCACAAAAATCAGTTCTACTCATAGTGTCAACTTCCTAACTTCAAAAAATGAGATTAAAATGATAAAACATGATCTGATTAATATAAAAAATTATTCTCTTTTTTATTGTATTTTTAGTTTATACTTATATTTCAATTCATGCCAAAAAATTAATAAACGGAAATAAAAGAATAAAAAGTATACCTCTCTATTATTGTTGAGATCTTAGAATAATACTTGAGAGATTTAGAGGATTAAAAGGAGAAAAGATGAGAGACATTGTGAGATTAAACATTTGGTTGGATCAAATTAAAATACTTGAGTATTTGGAGTAATTAGTTGCGAAAGGTTGAGAGAATTTAGATGTAGTACATGGGCTTTATAGGAGGAACAGAGAAAAAAAAAAAACTCTTTTAATTAAAAAGAGCCAAACCAAGTCCATGTCATGCTCTGAGCCACTGACTCATTTTAACCCAATTTAGTGGCCAATCCGGATCCTTCTTAAACAAGTGATCCTCATCCTCATCCATCCAAGAAGATCACAACCAAAGCACAGAATCCTGATATCACTTATTCATCAATAGCGAGAGTTAGGGGCCGTGAGAGACAGAGATTGAAGAGGAGGAGGAGAGGCGACGGAAAGCCCAGGGGTAGGGGGTCGCCACCCAGAGAGAAGGGAAACCCAAGCTGTCCGGCGGTGACCCCCCGTCTTGGCTGTGTGTTTGTCCCTGGCTGGGAGAGTTTTTTTTTAAAAAGAAAAAATCCCAGAAGGCGTAAGCACAGAACGCTTTAGACGCATCACTGAGGCGATGCGTACGCTTCGATCAAAGGCGCTGCGCCTTTCAGGACAATTGCCTATCACGTGGCACGCCCGGTGCGATATCCCACTGCCTTGCTCTGATGCGAGCCTCAAGGCGCGCCTGAAGCGAGCCTTTTAAAACACTGATATTTACAGTATTTGTCTTCGATAGCCTCAAAATAACTTGGTATATAGATTATTTTTGTCTATATCTAGAAATATTTTTTGGGGCCGTTTATAGATTATTAGGGGGATCCGTTGCAAGAGTACAATTAGTTGCACATATTATTATTAATTAATCATGAATTAATTAGGGGGATTAAGAAGACAACAAGATTTAAGACCAAAAATACCAGCACACCACACCCATTTGACTACATTTACATATACATTTATGTTTCATCCAATACGCATACTTTACCTTCATGGCTTCATATGTACAACATGGTTTGAAAAATGGTTCCAAACTTCCAATCCAATTGACTCAATGAGCTTGGATCTTTATGTAGACACAAATTCTAGTGCCTTTACCAAAATATATATATATTTTTTTCAATACCCTCACCAAAATATAAGTTAGTAGTCCCATCCCAACCCAAGATTGTGTCATGTCATCTCCCAAGTCTTTTAAAATGATTAAGTCTCTGTCAAAAAAGAAGAGTAAAACCACCGAGGCACCCAGTCAAAAAGAAAAAAAAAACCACCGCCTTCTCCCTCACTCTCTCTCTCTTTGAGAAAAAAAAACATGGGTGCCTGTGCTTCCTCTCCATCTATGAAAACAGATGGAGGTAGTAGAAGAGGAGGAGGAGGAGGATCAGATTCCATCAGACGGCCAATAGGCAGTATAGTGATCCAGGTGGACGGTCGGATGCAAGAGTTGAAGCAACCAACCCAAGCCAAGTGCATCACTTCGCAGAATCCCAATTGCTTCCTCTGCAGCTCAGAGTTTATGTCTGTTGGCACGTGCGTGCCCCACGTGCCTGATGATGAGGAGCTCCAGCCGGGCCAAATTTACTTCCTCCTGCCACTCCATCAAGCCCACAAACCCCTCTCTCTGCACGACCTTTGCAATCTCGCAATCAAGGCCAGCTCTGCATTAGGCAAACAGACCCTAAACCTTTGGAAGTTCAATTTTCAGTGAGTTTTTTTTTCCTACGAATTTATTATTATTTGTGGTCCAATGGCTATATAGTCAAACACATTTTAATGTTAGTAATGAGAAATTTGATCATTTTGCTATTGAATTTTCTTTCCTTTTTCTTTGGGTTCAAAATCAGTTGTCTAATCAATTAATTGTCAATGTGGGGGGAGTAGATAAATAGTACTTTGACCTTGAAATGTAGCAGGCTCAATTTAATTTCCTTGACGAGGGCCGACCTCCTACTATTGGGCCTGGTCCAAACTTTGGGTCAAATCTGTTGCATTTGCCATAATAAAAGGTTCATACTAGTGCCGAATAATATGTAAATCGACCACCACCAAAGCTTGCATTCAAAACTTTCGTCTTTTCTAGTTTATAAAAGTCAACAAGATGATTTGTATTCATGTGGGAAATATGCACATTTTGATTGATCAGGTATTTGAGCCACATTACTTGAATAAGGAACTTACGACATTCTAACCAGGTGGATGAAAATCCCATAAGATTAAGGTTTAGAGTAGTTAAATAGCTGACAAAAAAATTAGATGTACGGTGTACCACATTTGTTTGTTTAACCACATGTAACATGTATGTGAGACAAAACACTCAACATTCTCACATACTTTTACACGTGTGACATATGAAGAAAATTAAAATATTTAATTCAAAATTAATTAGTAATAGGAAGAGATTGAAGCAGTGGAGTGGAGTGGGACCCTGGCCAAAGCCGCAAGGCGAGCAGTGAGGAACGAAAGAGACAACACGGGCTGCAGTTGATGTTTGCTGAGCTGAACCGTGAGAAAGGCAAGTACTGGTTGTGGATTCGTGGGTTGAAGAGAAGGAGTACTACAACCACACCAACAACTCATAACAACTGCGGTTTCACTCTTTGTTTGGATTCATAAAGCATTTACTAGCCCGGGCTCACTAGAGCATTAGTGTTGGAGGACAAAAAGACAACATTTATAGGTCACGTTTAGTGTTTAGAATTGACTTTGATAGATTAACTCACTAAATTCCAAGTATATTAAAGGAAAATATAGAGTCAAGCTATGAGTCTATGACTTATGAGAGAAACTTATTATTTTCAATCCACACGAAATGTTGGGATATCAACCTGGCCTTATGACTAATTTATTATTTCTTCAACTTGGACAAACTTATTAGTAACATTAATTTCTTCCTTCAATATACCTTGAATCTAGTGAATTAAGTTATTCAATTAATTATGAACAGAAAATAGGCCTAGAGATCTGGCCATGCCAGATTGATCGAGAAGTTGAGCAGATTGTGGGAAGCGGCTACAGGCCGGATCAAGATCGAGTGGCCAAAAAGGGGTACGTGAAGATTGAGTTTAATTGGCCGGGGAGAGGGAAAAGGTTGGGCAATAGTGTAATACGATGAGATTAAGATTATTATAGTGGGTATAGAAAGTAATTAATGGAGTTAGTGTGTTTGAATGTATGGGGTATTTTTTGGAATAAATAAATTAATAAATTAAAGAAAAGAGCAGTGTAAGGATCCCAAATTATTATTCTAAATTGGATCTCAATAATGTATTAGTATTTCATGATTCATACATGGTTTATCTTAATGATTATTTATTTCACAATAAGTAAAACACTGGGAGGTTTAATGATACATTATTTGAGATTCAAATTTAAGATATAAATTTGAGATCACTAGCATTATTCTTAAAGAAAATTTGATCTTGATCATTAATATTTCTTTTGGTATATTTTTCTTTTAAAAATATAATTATCTTGCATTATAATCAAAGCACTAAAGCAGAATAATCAATCCAAAATTAGTTCCTCAAAATGTGGAATTTAGAAAAGAAAATCAAAAATTTAATAACAAGAGTGTTTTAAGAACAAATAAATCAATGAAAATATTTAAAAGTTAATAAAAAATATATGAGTTATGATATAGATGCTCAAGTGGATATAAAGTCGAAGAAATTAGATCATTTTAATTTTATATACCAGGTGTTAATGTTATTGAGTACTGAAGAACTAAAATCTATAAACCCCTTTTAACTATTTGTCCTTATAATTTGGTTTTTGCAATTATACCATTATAGGTTATTGAGAATTACATCCGAGTCCACTCCAACATCGCATTTTCTCAATTGATGTGACCGAAATGTCACGTGTTGACCATTATTGCATTCATGTTGGTGGTCGCCTTGTATGCTTGGTACCGAATTCCTGAATTTCATACCTTTCACCCCAACAGTCCAATACTTAAAAGAGTTGCTATGGCCTATAAATAATTGGACGACAAGTGAAGATTGATCACGGCAAGCACACATCCATAAGATCGATCATCAAGAAATGGCCCAATATTATGCCTTGTCTGCTGTAGTAGTAGTGGCTCTATTAATCAGCACATCAGCCCATGGTGCAGCTCCGAAGGTGCCACTGCCAAGCTCGAACCCCAGCCTTCTAGTCTCACCACCGGAGTCACCCCCTCCCTATCTTGATCATAAAACCCAAACATACCTTGAAGTTCACAAAGAAGCAAGAGCTGCAGTCGGGGTTGGCCCTCTCAAGTGGAGCGAGACCCTAGCCAAAGCCTCAAGGCAAGTGGTGAGGTACCAAAGAGACAACAAGTACTGTTGCAACTTTGCAGGCCTGAGCAGAGTGGGACGGCCACCCGGCGGGCTGCCGGCATGGTGCCACGCAGATGGTTTGGTCAAGTGTGGGGGTGGGTGATCAAGTGACACAGCACATGACGGGGAGAGACTGTACTAGCTAGCAAATAGCTAGAGAAGTTGAACTCACTGCATGAACTGGGTTGCAGGGCTTAAAAGTATATACTAAGCACTAAATAATGTGTAATCACATATACTTGGGTGTTTGATTTGTAAATATGTAATAAGCTAGTAGGCAAATATAAGGCCTCTCAATAACATGCATGGTTAAGAATTGAGATCTCTTTAATTGCTTTGTATTGTTATTTTCATTCTGTTCTAATTTTTGTTGTTGCAGATATTCAGATATGATAGAGAACTTAATTGATCGAAGATAACCAAATTGAAATTGACTGATTCATCAACGTGATCCAAAAGTGAGTACATTTGTACGTACTGTGTGAACATGAGATTATAATTAATTATAGACTTATGGGTAATTTCTTTTGTCTATTCTATGCTGGCCACGTGCATTGATTTAGGGAATACACGGTCTTTTTGGCCTGTAGTTAAACTTTTGTTAAGTTTGCTGTAGTTTGTATGCATCTCTCTCTCTCTCTCTCTCTCTCTACTTATGTTTGTAATGAAAGAGTTAGAAATACCAGAAGTTTATCTAGAACTAAGCATAGTGTAGTTTGTATGCATCTCATTCTCATTCTACTCTCACTCATCCTCCCCTTCCCTCTCCCTCCTTGTGCCTCTCTCTCTCCCCGGTTTTTACAAATGTTTATAATAAGATTGAGATGGTGAGAAATAGTTGTAGTTGAACTAGCTAGCGTTCAATATGGTGTAGTTTGTATATGCATCTCTACCTGTAGTTGAACTACTGAGATAGAGGCATATATGAACATCACGAGAGAGTCGAAAAAAAAACCTTTTCTCTTTTTTTATTTTTTGGCCAGAAATAAAAAACCCTTTTTAAAGAAGTAGAAAACCCTATTTATAATAAGTGAGAGGCCTCTCCCCTTTTTAACAATCCCCCAATGTGACTGAGGCCAACAATATGGCACAACCATGCATGTATAATTGATTTTATCATTATATTTAGAAGAAATGGGTGGTCAGATCAAGATATATATATATATAGGATAGAGATCAAAAGAAACCAATTTAGAATAGATTGATTCATTCTTCCAAAAATAATAATAATAATAAATAAATTGTTTGATTCATGTGACCCAATAATCGGTACATGTCCTGTATATACACACCTGTGAGCGTTAAGACTAGAACAGCTATATGAGAAGGGCAAATGGGTAACTTCCTCACATTCCTCGCACCAAACACAAGGTCGCTATAAATAATTGGACCAAAACTGAGGATTGGGCACCATAGCACGCACCAAGCATATCAAAGAAATGGCCCAATATGGATTGCTTGTAGTACTAGTGGCTGCTCTGGCCATCATCAGCTCAGGCCACGGTGCAGCTCCGCCGGAAATCTCCAACCCCAGCAACCCAGCAATCCCTCTCTCAAATGCAGCCCAAGAGTACCTCCAAGCTCACAACCAAGCCAGAGCCGCAGTTGGGGTCGACCCTCTCAAGTGGAGCGAGTCCCTGGCCAATGCCACCAGCCTACTGGTCAGGTACCAAAGAGACAAAATGGGCTGCAAGTTTGCCAACCTCAGCAGTGGCTACAAGTACGGTGCTAACCAGTTGTGGGCGGGCGGGCAGGCGGTGACGCCGCGCACTGTGGTGGACACGTGGGTCAAGGAGAAGGAGTTCTACAACCACACCGACAACACGTGCGTGCCGAATCATAGGTGCGGTGTGTACACGCAGGTGGTGTGGAGGAAGTCGCTGGAGTTGGGATGTGCGCAGGCTACGTGTCCCAAGGACCAGAGCAGTTTGAGTGTTTGTTTTTATAACCCTCCTGGGAATTTTGTAGGGGAGAGCCCTTACTAGCAGAGAAGTTGATGATGATGAAAAATTGTGACTATTTGTCTGACACCTCTTTTGTTGCTACATTACACAATGCATGATGATTAATTGATGGGTTCAGATGAATATTCAGATCTCATTTCTTTGTTTTCTTTGTTGGTTACTAGCTAGTAGAGCTTCCACTGCTTTAGTCAGTATTAATATAATCATGTATAATTACGTTTAGGTTTAGCCGAGATGGGCGGGGAGATCTAAGAAATGATAGAGATTAGAGAACCCAAATTGATATAGACTGATACTTGTGTGATCCAAAAACGGGTAGTGTACGTATAAGATCAAGAATTTAGATTATAGAATTAAGATCCACCGACAAAAATAAGGATTGCTAGCTCACCCACATTAATGCTACTAAAAGATTGTACAGTTACTACTTGCCATTTACCATTTTACCCTGCTTGTAGGGATTGTACTATTTATACTGATGGCTCAAGGAAGATAAACAAAAGATATATTCACAAAATGCTAATGCGCCATTACATTCACAACATTACAGCAATTGCAGATACTTTGCATAACCTAATACAGATACAAAGTGCCACACGCTACACCATTCTATAATTCTATTCCAATCATCATGCCCCCACTTTTAACTTACTTTCTGGATCACATTCTCATTCTCTACTTTGTACAGAAGTGCTACATGAAATCTTTCTGCCACAAAATCCTTAGGAGCAATGCAGATTACTTGTATCGAATATAGCAACCTCATGCAAGCGTTTACTTCACCAGCTCTTTGGAAATTAGATACCGGAAAGTGAAATTGTGAGGAATCCACTCAATGCTCTTTCGAGACTTCCCGAGCTGGCCCTGGCATTTCTTAACACTCTTCCTCAACGATTCAGGCAATGACTGCTGAATCATCTCCAAAACACCAGACGGACACAAGTCTGAACTCTTTGCAAATGACTCAACAATCTTTGGTAGAAGAATCTTGTGGTCCTTGCGCACACCAAAGGTAGCCCGAATATACTCCTCCTTTGCAGCTTCCAGCTCCTGAAATACTCTCTTGGGAGTGTATACACGAACCTGAAAAAGGTGTATACAAGAAAAACATATATAAAATCTAAGGCAAAGCAAATCAAGCCGTTTAATTCCTTCTTTTGGTTAATTTTTCAACTTTAACCATATAGAATTCAGGATAAAAAAACAGAACAAGGAAAATGAAGTACCGCAGGATCAGAATGACTTCCAGAACAAAGTGCAAAGTGTAGAAGGGGTTCTGGATGGTCAATCGCATATGCTTGCCGTTCATCTCCAGTCTTGAATTTGGTCCTTGGAGTCAGTAACAAGCGAAGCCACTACAAGCACAGACAACCTTTATAAGTTAAATCTTATAGACACATATGAAGTTAAATAAACTCCCTGTGTATACTAGGAACTTAGTAGAAATAAGTATTTTATAGGGAATTTCAGTGTGCATGCATGTGTGCCTGTCTTAGGATCCACCTGTCCTGGGCGAGACATTCGGCATCCAAGGATAGAGCTCTGCATTGTGTCTGCACTGATTGTGTGGCCCCCAATGTTATATGCAGCCTGGACAGTGAAAGAAACAAAGTAAACAAATACCCTTGCTCAATTTCTTCCCCAGAAGTAATGCCAGGGACTGTTCTTACCTTTAAAAGTAAAAATACCCTCTTTACATTGTTTTGTGGAACCCCGTAAGCCAAATATGCCTATCAGAAAACAAATTATTGATTACAATCCAGTAACAATCATCCAAAGAAGACCATGGTGTAAAACTGGTATATTACAGGTGATAGACATTACATGCATCACCAAAGTATTGTGTACGTTAATCCAGAATGCTAACTTCTCTTCATTTTTCAACTTTCTTGGATCTATTTCCTCTAAACGACAAATAAGCGACCTGTACAGGATAACTCGGTAAGCATAACACTAATTGCAAGAGAACATAGAAGTTAATTCAAATCAGTGTCATAAAGGCTCACCTGAAATGTTGTAACAAGTGCTCGATATCACATAATTTTTGACTATCTCTATAAATCCATGGCACTTCAACCATTGTGCTGTATGGCCCACTAAACTCTTTAAGTCCTTCCACATGAAAGGGATTGTCCAATCGTACATCAAAAGATGAATTATTCCTGAACCGTGGACTCCACATATCACTCTGCTCTCGTGGAGAAAATGCACTCGTT
Source organism: Purshia tridentata (assembly GCA_003254885.1). NCBI lineage: Eukaryota > Viridiplantae > Streptophyta > Magnoliopsida > Rosales > Rosaceae > Purshia > Purshia tridentata. Next base: position 13,096 of record QANT01004313.1, on the reverse strand, counting down.
GATGACAAAGATGAATTGGGAGATGAAAGGCCATTATGTGTCGAGGACGGTTCTGCAAGCTTGCAATATATAGTGGACATGCACTTGATCATGTCCTCTGAAAGCCTGTTAGGTGTCTCTGGAATATGATCAGAAATGCGTGTACCAAGATGCTCCGCCAGACTAATTACATTTGATGAAGTATTCTGGGCATACTGGAAAAACAATTGACAACCAGAATCAAGATAAGGCGCCAAATTGCCATTCATACTGTGAAAAGAAGTCAGTACGCTCTACAATTAGATTTCCTATAATTGTCACTATTTCTAGAGTGATTCCTTCTTTTGTAAAAATGGTAAAGCAAAGCAGCTAATGCCATGATGTGTGGCAATCCAATAATTAGCATTTTTATGGGAACAAACTTCGATCATAAAATGGTAAAACAATGTGTTAAGTTACCTCCATCATGGACAACGGTTGAGAATGACAGGCACGCAAAGCTTTCGCCAAAGACTCTTCTGGAGGAGAAGTCCTAGATAAGAATGCAGAACATTGTGAAAGTGAGGAGTGGCAACGGTGAACACTGGAATCTAATTGCTTCTCTTCTCCTCCAATTCCATTAGATTCCTTCCATGAATTTTCAAGTGACTGACCACCAGATTTAACTGCTAAATTTTCCCTCTTCAGGGTCATATCAGGTTCGGAAACTTCCAGGAACCTGCTTCTTGGGGTTGTTATAGTTGACTTTACTCTTTCATCCTTCTTAGATTGGGAAACAGAGGACAGTTGTTCATCAAATGCTTTTCGGTACAATGAGAGAAGATATTGTTCCAAGTGTACGACTTCCAATTCTAACACTGCAATCTCCTTAATCAATTCTGTGGCTGGCTGGAGTCATATAAAATCAGTGTCAAAATGTAACAGTATTAAAATGTACTAAAAGAAATAGTGGTGAAACAGTCTGCAAAAGACAAGCCGACACAAATTGTCAAGCTCAACCCCAGACTTGCCTTACAATCCTATGACCACGGCAGTCAAAAAGAAGTTTTTATCGATAGAGAAATAAGCATCAAAATTTAGTCATCGCTTGCAAATAAGATAGATTAAGGCTTAAAGAAAACATCTTCTGGATACTCTGCTGGTAAGCCCAGTATCAAACGAAGGTTATTAAAGAAACTAAATTTAGGGAATATAGCATGATTAGAACACGCACGATTATTTAAAACTTTAAAATAATTCATGTTTTACAAGAGTAAAAAATAGTAACCTTCTTTTCGATCTGGAGTATAACATAGTACATTCAATAGAAAGCAACATTGAAATATAGCATGTTTATTTTGATAGTTATGCATTTAACCCTGTCAAATATTTGATACACATTAAAAAGAAAAATTGAATATGAAGACAGGAAGGAGCTACCTTAGGCATTGCAATTTCATTTGTGTTGTTATGGATGGAAGACCTATAACCGAGTGCTTTTTCTAAAGCATGGCGGACTCCAAATTGATCTTGTAATCTTTTCTCAAGCTGTAGAATCTGTGTACCAAATATTAAAAACAATTAACATTTAACAGTAATAAGCAAAGATAATGCTGGAGCCTGCTAGTGAAAAATGGGTTGGATTTAATCATTCAGAATCTCCTAAACCTGAATATAAAGATATATTATACCTCTTGCTTCAAGGAGTTGTGCACTTCCTTGGTAGGAGATTGTTTCTTCTTGGTTGTAACATGGCCCTTGAACTGCCCCATATCCTAGTTTCAGATCCAATCCATAAGTCAGTGAGAAATTATTTTTCTTGACTGAAGTTCAATCCTAATCAGAGTTAGCTCAACAATGCTTGTATGCTATCTACAGAAAAACTTAGTGTAATCAAAGACATAAGCTTATAATTACAAATTTCTAAGCCTTATACTAACTTTACAACAAAATTTTAATTAAGATTAAATATCTGACAAAGAAGAAAAAGATAGAAGGGCCAGAGGGGCCAATATGCTAATGATCAGGCTGGCACTAATGCTTAAGATCTTAAATAAAGACTTATGTAGTCAAACAAATGATAAGGCAACAGATCATTATGCTTTAACATATCTAACCTTCTTCAGAAAATAATAATTTTGGAACATATTAGGCAAAAGGTATAAAAGGAGTAGTTATCTTACCAGCTTTACACGCTCTGATGCTTCATAGGAACTATCCAAGTCACCTTCCTCCACTCTTTTCTTATCAGGAAAGCTGGAAATGCATAAGTGTGAACGGAAAGAATTAATAGATATTGATTGAAGAAGAGAACTTTTGAAGTCTCTCATTCCATATCTAGGCCACTTCATACATGATTTGTTGTCCATTTACAAGCCCAAGCTCAAGATATCCTCTTCAAAGAAGTTTTGAAATTCAATGCCCTCTATTACCTATTATTACAATCTTATAATATAAAAGAAAAAGAAGTTGGGAAAGATTTAAAAAGAAAAAAAAGAAAAAACAGCTATAAACCTTTAGCAGAGAAGAGAGGAAAAAAAAATCATGGATAAAAGCCGAAAATCAAGAGTTTGAATGAATTAATACATAGTTTGTAGATATATACAGTTCCCTCCTACTAGGGTCCATAGTCATCAAACCATATGATAAAGTTGAAAAGAGAAAAGAATTTTGGGAGAAAAAACAAAAAGGGTATAAATCTTTAGGAGAGAAGAGAAAAATCTTCGTGGCTGAAATCTGAAATGCAAGGGTCTCAAAGAATTAAATAACTCTCAAGTAATATCCCCTCTTGGGCTCTGAAGTTCATCTCATTAAAAAACAATTCAGGCTTCCATCCGTGAAGAATAAATGACTAGCTAAGTCGAAATAGGCCATAATGGAGGTTCATAGATATGTCTTGTCAGTACTTTTAATTGAGGAAACAGTGTGTATAGCTCTGAAAGCTCAGGTTCCCATTCTTCCCAAATACTCATCTCAGAAGTTTTTCCAGTTCAAGAGACTCATCAAGTGTACATACCAAAATCACGAAAGTGTGCGAACACTGATTGCTAACTAACAAAAAGAATTTAATGACCTTGAAGTTGAAACAAAATACATAGTAATTTAGAAAGCTACCTTTTTGAACGCTTGTGTCTTGGGTTCGCTCTCAAAACCAGCATTTTACCATCACCACTCATCTCAAGCCCCATCTTTACAAACCATCCCAAACAAAAGTAAATTCCAGTGAGGCAGAAGTATCACCAAGAAAGAATAAAAATGGGAACCCAGAAAGCAGAGCAAAATATAATTACCATTACACTCCAGAAAAGCCAGTGAAACTCAGTATTTGACAGATGAGAAAAAGACCCACCAGTCCAAAAGAGACCAAATAGCTCTCAAAGGCCTCTAATTAGACTCCAAAACTTGAACTTGTCCACTAGCATTTCACCAAGCAAGAGGTTTCCAGGAAGTACCCACAAAGTGATCAGTTGCTGCTAACAGAGTCTGAACATTGCATAGCTGAAACGGTTTCATAAAACCCACAAAAAAGACTCAAAAAAGATAACCCTTTTGACCAGTGAGCTTCTCTTTCAAGATACTCCCTCTAAATTTACTAGCTTTTGCAATGGAGGAGGTTGGCTTTTCGTTAAAAGAAGCAAAAACCAGCTCGTGGGCTTTGATGCAAGAAGAAAGTTCTCATGGACTTATGCTAGAAATAATGGTAGACCCCTGAATGTCAAAGTGTCCAAAAGTGGACAATTTCCACTCAACCGGAGGACAAAGTAGAGGAAGATAAATAGTGGCTGTGAGACTATGACTATCTATAGCGCGTGAGTTAAGATTGTATTTTTATTTCATAAAATAAGAACCCAAAATTTTCCACATTCTTTTCTCTTGTTGGGAAGCAAGTGGGAGTTGGTGACCGCCCCTCCACCTTTGTCCCATACTGCTATATACACGGTCTAGTATCACCTATGGCTATGGCTACATATGGTGCATTGCATAATTTGCATGTCATTGCTAATTTGCTATGCAAGTATGTATTGAAAAAAAATATATCTACATAAAGATGTAACTATAATTCTCCAAAATATATGAAGTTGCAAACCATACTCAAAATTACTTCTCTACTGTTAATGTCACATCAAATTTGTACATGTAAAGTTGTGTATGTAAGATGGAACATTATTCTGTGAATGATAATATACTACCAATTCATGAGATTAACCAAAAGAGTTTAAGCAAAATCAGTTGCATGTTATTTTAGGATGAAAAGTAGTTCTTAGTCATTCAATATGTTTATACTGATAAATCCAATATACACGCATAACTTGGGATTATATGTTTGTGTGATGATGATGATTCAAAAGGGCTGAGTGAGTCCATCAAAATTAAGACAATAATTGCGAGCAGAAACAAAAAATGGGTTATGTCGAATTATGACTCGCTAACAAATGTTTTGGTTTTGGAAGAAAAAAGCAAAGCACCCCTCAAAAGGGATGAAAGGTGAGGGATAAGGAGACATAGGATGCTTGAAAGGGATTGAAGATTTGTGAGCTTTCTCCTTGTCAAAATCTCTTTTTGGAGAAAATATGAGATACCCAAATTGTCCTTGAGTGTCCAGGAGACTAACGTTTGTCACAGAATCCCCACAATAAAATAGGCATATATTATATGGGAGCTTGACCTTTTCCAATACCAATACAAAAGGAAAAGATGAATGGCATGGCAGTGTGTGTGGTAAGGTGGCCAGGTCTCTCTTTTGTCGTGATATTCACCTAATTGGGCAAAAGAAAAAGGAAAGGCTTCATTTTTCAGTTTCAGTTTTTACTGCAATAGAAAAACTTTTCATTGAATTGTTTACTGGGTACCTTTTTATATTGAGATTGCAGAAACCAAAAGTCTAGTGTAACTAGTCTGCAAAGTGTATTAGACTAAACATATGGGTTTAGTCTAAAATTAATCAAGATACCTGTATTCTTTTTTCTTTTTTTGAGACTGTTGCTTCAAAGTCAAGTAATGGACGTAAGCAATTCTCAACTATAGATTGATGCGTGTGAGTAATTATTAAACATAGATTTATGTGGGACTTAAGTTAATCAACGGATGACAATCATCCATGTCCGTGTTTCAGTTTCTTGTACCAAAACAATATTATCCCTATTAGGCTATTACTGATGATTGATTGTAAAATATTAATAGCCTGGGCTGATATGAAAACGACTTATATTATAAACTGCCTTATGCTTGGTTTATTAGCATCAGATTAATGTTTTCAATGTTATCTTTGCTTGGGGATTCTTCATTTGGGACAGAATATATACATGGTTCCTTCTGGACCCATCTGCATTTTGAAGCTCCATTTCTTGGGGTTGAAGTTATATATTATTCCCAATAAATAAACAAATGAAACTTCTATTTTATCTTATTATCAAGTGTTTGTACAAGTCAGATGGATGGTTTCTCAATGCCAAAATTATCAGAATACCGAGTAAAAAAATAAATTGTTTTCAATTGTGGAGTAGGAGAATCTTAATTTTTCAAATCAAAACTGACAGACATGCTTCAGCCTTCATGTAACGCTGGAATTATCTGTTGCATTTAATGATATTCTTTAATCATGGACCACAAAAAATGACATCCTTACTACAAGGATCTAAGAGACCAAAGACACAGAGTTCCATGCTACTGAGATTTTTCATGGAAAGGTGTTAGTTTCCCAACCAGAGGATTAGGTTGGACAACCATGTTCTTGGATTTTAAATCAATAAAATGTCTGTCATATAGCCAAGCTTGGTTTTACCAAGATGTCAAATGCAACTGGAATGGTAAGAGAAGACAAATTAGAAGTGAAGGGGAAATATGTTTGAAATTCAAAAGAAGCTCATAAAATTGGAAGGAAACTGCAGCTTCTGAACCATGTGGGACTTTGTTTTTGTTGCTTTCACTATAATTTCCTATTTTTTATATGAAACGATAAATAAGCGAGAATGTGTTCTGTTAGAATGAACTGCATCATGAAAAGGAAAATTTTGTACAGACATAAACCATATAAGAGCTTCATCATTGTGACCAAATATTTGTTCACAATACTGTGGGCAATACAAAGTGATTGAGCAAATTCTTGGCTGAAGGGCAACTTCTGTTATCATTCATTAATCATTCAATGATTTAGTGGTACTGTTTTTTCTTATTATTAATACCAATATGTTCAACATTTAGAGAAGCAATACAATGATTCACATTGGTAAATTCTTTTTTTTCTATAGTTTATCATATGGTTGGTATTAAATGTTAGAAACCACTTTATATCAAGCTAATAGTACCATTTTTTACATGTAATCTTATTGAGAAATAAATAAATACAATTTCATTCCATCTTACAAACCAACAAAGAAGTGAAAAATGAAGATTTGAGGTTTCAAATATCAAACATCTTACTTGTCTAATACCATATTAGATAATAGACTGTAAAAACTTGAACTATGACTTAATCAATGATGTGTATTAACACTAAAACAACAAAATGAGTTTTTAAATAAGAAAAGGACTAGTCAAAGGTGTTTCATTGTTGGAAAGATGAAGTACCCAAATCATCACAAAGCTAAACATGAAGCTACAGAAGCATGCCTCTCGATGTGAGGGTGGTGCTGATGAGTGATGGCACGAGTGGGGACTGGTGGGTGAGTTGCCTCGAGTTGGCAAAAACTAAATCCACATAAAATGTCGTTTAGCTAATAGCCAAGTAGCCATGAGAAGGAGAGAGAGCTAGCAGCCTAGCCTTTGTGTAAATGTCTAATGGCGGGAAAATGGGGAAGAGGCCTTTTTACGGGCAAGACTATGCTTTGGGTTGGGGAAGGTGGAATCCAACAAGTGGGACACAAAAAGCAAAACTTTCCAAAGACATTTGGACAAGTGAGTCAATGCCAATCATAACCAGCAAAAGGCACACACATCTCTCTCACTCTCTCTCTCTCTCATAAGGTGGATGGTCCAATGTCAAAAGGGTAATGGGTGGAGTTGCCTATCTACTTGATCCTGATGTAGTGATGTGATAATTTATGCTTAGAAAAATCATTATGTAATTAATACTTTTTCACTCTAAAAAAAGAAAAATCATGTTCAAAAAGTTTTCGTTATAAGAGATTTATCAGGTTGCTCTAGTTCTCTTTATGTGATACTCAAAGCCACCACCACTAGGCCATGCCCAATTGCTTAGTTATTGCACATACATATATGACTGACCGAATAGAATGACTTGGCAGCATGACAGAAGTCACAGAACATATATAAATCGATTTCTAACATATATTTTTTAGGCCTCAACTTTTGGTTTGTGCTATGTTTCATTGTTTTCTACTCATGGACATATATATGAACTGGTCCATGGTCCATGCAAGGCATGGGTGTTGTCTGTGCTTGCCATTATAGCTCCAAACTAATTAAAGTTGCATATATAAACGTTGCTGTCAGGCAGGATTTTGCCGTTTTGGTTACAAATTAAAGCTTCCTGTGAGGAGGGAATCGGCAGATATATATGTCCTTTTGTCAAAACGCCAGTCCATCAAATTAATCGGCAGCGATATTCACAACTTGGTTAACTTGCTTTATCATCGTCCAAGCGACCAAGGCCGTAGGGGATAAGAAAAACAAACAGGCTGACATACATAGTTGATCAATTTATATTTGTTTTTTTTGGTACTAATGAATAACATAATGTTATCATCTCATATTCTTCGGGCACTTCTTGATCATCACCGTTAATAGTCCTGTCGGCTTCATAGTCATACTCCATGTCCTATTATTGGTGCTCGTGAAGCATCATAAACCATCACTGATGAAGAGAAGCCCATTGACGAATTGTTAGAAAGATTAGTTGGCATCATTCCCAATTCCCACCTAACTCAGAACTCAAGAATCTCAAATGCTAAACCCACTCCAAAACTACAAGGCATGAAGGTCTATTTATAGGTTTTGAGGTTTTATGAATAGCAGGAACACCAAGTTGCCAAAAAAGGAAATTGAGAAGAATATAGGAGAAAAAATTGAGAAAGATTGAGAATGAGAATAAAACAGGTCAGCCCATGGGTCAGCCCACGGATAAGGTCCTGGGTCAAAATCTGAGCCGAGCCCAGCTCTCTTAATAAGAGGCGGGCCAGCTGAAGCCCAACGGAGGTGTACTCATAAAATAAAATAAAAAGGCGCTAGTTTTTGGCCTTTAACTGTTCCCTCTCTCTTCGTCTTCGCTTTCCTTCTCCTCTGCCCGGCGTTTGGCTCTGAGTCAGATCACAAGGTAAAACGCCTACTCTTTTCCTCTCCTTCTCCGGGTACAAACCTTAACAACTCTCGCACTGGTATTTGTTTTTCTGCTGATTTTGAGTTTCGGATGCTTCTATGATGATCTTTTTTTCTCCATTTGACATCCACTGTTTTTNATCCACTTTTTTTTTTTTTTTTTGTATATGTGGAATCAGTTTATGCTTGTACTTTCTGAATTCCCTGTTTGGTTACTGGTAATGTGTTGGAAAATTAGTCAAATTACTGCCACGAGAGCGTTCATAGTGGAGGATATGGAACTGGGCTTTGTTTTTTTTTTTTTTGGGTTGAAGTGATTAAAGGAACTGGCATTGTTGATGGGAAGGAATTTGAGTGTTCTTGTATTGAATCAATACCTGACAGGAAGTGGGTTTCTTGTTTGAGCTTCAATGGGGTTGGGTAAAGGACTGATTTTTGGGTGTTTTATTTACTAATGGAGTAGCACTCTTGTCCAACACTGGAGCTACATGAATTGAGATTAAAATGGTAGTGTACATCATAGGGCTAATCCTTGGCATGACTGTAATGGTATTATCCATGTGGAAGTTCATTATTTGTTTGTTCCTAGGAGCTGACTTTATGTATGCATGTATGTGTCTGTGTAAAGACTTTGAATGATGTTGCCCCTAGTATTTGGCAATTAAATTATTACTAAGTATTTGAAACCTCTTTCAAGAAACATTTCAATGAAACACAATCCGTCGTAATTTGAAAATAGTTCTCAAATTTAATACCAAGCATGGCTTTGATCAGTAAAATGACTTAGAAAGCAGTTCAGGTTTTTAGATTGTATACTAACTTTTGGAAATTGTCTTCAGATCGCGAACCAAACAGGCCCTTAGGGATCATATTATTAGTTTCTTGTGCAAAAGCAATCATCCTCTCCATTCACTCAAAGTGATTCAGTGGACTGATCTCTGATGTCGGTAGGTTGAAGGTTGCATTGCACACAGATGCATAGGGTTACATATAAAAATGGAATTGACTTTTGTTTAAAATGGATACAGATTTTCGAGTACAATGGGAGTGCCCTAGTCGCAATGGTGGGGAAGAACTGCTTTGCCATTGCAAGTGATCGAAGGCTTGGTGTTCAGCTCCAGACAGTTGCCACTGATTTCCAGAGAATTCATAGAGTCCATGATTCTTCATTGGCCTCTCTGGCCTCGCCACCGATGCTCAGACCCTGTATGCTCCTCCTATTTCTCCCTCTCACTTTATTTCATATATTTATTTATTTATATATATAAACTTTTGTGGATTGTGCTTTTGGTTGCCGATAAAGGTATCAGAGGCTTATGTTCCGGCACAAGCTGTACCAGCTTGGTGAAGAGAGGGATATGAAGCCTGAGACTTTTGCCAGCCTTGTCTCTGCTATTCTTTATGAGAAAAGGTTTGGAATCATTGGCTGCAACTTCTGTTTACCTGAAGTTCAACACTTAAACACTTTTAGTGTTTTTTTTTAGTAAACAATTTATTTCTTCATTGTTGTTTTTTTTAACTGTATTGATTGCCACATTTATCACCATCATTGTCATCATCCCTATCTGACCCCCTTTTGTAGAAACTTAAGCAATTTCTTCCTGCAACACGTACTTCCAGAATGCCTTTGTGTTTTCTTTTATTCTTTATTTGATGGTCATTAACTATTTTAGCTTAAAATGAATATTGATGTTCGTAAAATCATGTTAATATCATATAAATTTATGAATAACTGCAAATATTTTCTTCCTTTTTGTAATTTAGATTTGGTCCATACTTCTGTCAGCCCGTGATTGCTGGATTGGGACATGAAGACAAGCCATTTATCTGCACTATGGATTCAATTGGAGCCAAGTAAGTTTAATTTTTGTTTTTGTTTTTGTTTTCTGAATTTCTCACAATTCTAGAGCTGTTGAGATGATGAGGATTACTTAAATTTCATCAATCTTCCTAGATAGAATAAATATGCATGCTTATTCCTTTTTTTTATTATACATGTTTATACGCATTTTCCATTTTATCGTGACATTATTTGTGTTCTGTATATGCAGGGAACTAGCAAAGGATTTTGTTGTTGCTGGCACTGCATCAGAGTCCCTTTATGGTGCTTGTGAGGCAATGTTCAAGCCTGATATGGTTTGTTGATGTATTCTTTCCAAATGGGCAGTCAAAATTTGTTATTTGATCTGCTTAAATTTTTTTGTATTTGGGATTTTCAGTTTTATATACTTTTAGATATTCTCCGAAATTATATATGTTCTATATAATTAGCATTCAAGAACTTGGCTACTCCACCTGTCAAAGGCCATTGTGATTCATATTTTAATTTAATAAATTTGTGTTCATCATAACTACTGAAAGTAAAAAACCAAGAAAAAACAAAGCTTAGAGATCTCTTAAGTTGTAATTTGTATCTTGTCAGCAGCGAAGTGGTAGATAAACAAAAACATATGTGGAGATAAACAATTGGCTCCATCACCAACTGAGCTTTAATAATCATGCACATGATTTGGGGGCTTAAGTTATGGTTGAATTTATTACTTGCTAATCACATTGTTGTGTTGGTGTTTGCTGCTACTACTGCTAAATTGGTCCTCCTATTTGTTTTCTTACTACTGGGAGCAACTCTAACAACAGTATATTTATTAATTGTCACTCAGGAACCAGAGGAATTGTTTGAGACCGTCTCTCAAGCATTGCTATCATCAGTAGATCGAGATTGTCTGAGTGGGTGGGGAGGCCATGTCTATGTTGTGTAAGCCTTTTCATGCCCTTGACTTTGTCTTTATATCTCTTCTCCCTATATTATATTTATAACTTCTCGTTAGTAAGATTTATAAGGGGTTTTTTCGTTTTTCTCTTATATAAAAGGTAATTACTACCATTTAAAATGTGTATTCACATTACTGCAGGACACCAACTGAAGTGAAGGAGAGGATCTTGAAGGGAAGAATGGACTGACCTTGCGGCATCTTTAGTAAATCCTTTTAAATCTCGATCAGGATGCTGTATTTTTCACTCCCATGTTTATGTAGCTTTGACTTGAATGGGCAGCCTCAAGCTTTCGCTTTCTCGGTGACCAAAGGCCCCTTTACGGGGTGGCTAAATTTACTGTAGTTTGACGAATATATAAAGTTGGATAATTTGATTTTATATTAGGTTTTCACTTTGAGGAAATTCTGGGAATTCAGATGTGCTTGAAGTTATGCAATTAGCATGCTCTTGAATGTCAATTCCTCCATGAAATACACATTTATCCGGATTTATTTGTTTCTGTTTTAAGTTTTGGCATCAGCTAGCTAGTCTTTTTCTTTTAACCATGAATGGCAAACTGCGTACTGCAGCTACTGCTTGATGAATTATTAATTGGTAATTTTAAAGCAAGGACTGGGTTTATTAGCTTTAGAATAAAGTCGTAAAGGGTTCCAAAAATAGAATAGGAAAAGCACATTAAAACAAAAGGTTAAACTAAAATGTCTCCCTCAAGAGGTCAGATTAGGCTTCAGAAATTGTCCTGCAACTGCTAAAATGTTTTTTTTTTTTTTTTTTCCAAATTTCCAATGTTGTAATAGGCTATAGCAGACTACAGCAGGTGATGTTTACCACCAATTTGGTTAATTTTTATGCTGAAATGGACATTGACTAATATAACAACTGTCTTGCGGAAGTTAATAAAATACTAATAATAAGAAGAAGTTGATAAAATAATAAAAATGTTTACCGGACAAAAAAAAAGGAAAAATGCAGTTACTTGTAGACTTGTAGTTCGGTTGCTATCTTCGAAAGACAGGTATGTAGGAGTAGTTAGAGATCACACGGGAAGCTGAGTTTAGTAACCTAGTACAGTTAAGTAAAACGCCCACGTAGCCTTAACTGAAAACAAAATCCATTGGACATGGCCTAACTGCCTAAGGGCATTTCCAGTCGTGGTGAGCGACACTCATATTTGGAAGAAACACTATCAACAGTTTCACAATTACATTACATTATAAAACAAACCTACTACATACAATTATGCAATTACAATACAAAAATTTACATAATAAGGCATCAAAGCATGATAAAAAAAATAAAAATAAATAAATTTAGTGTAAAAACAATTTATTGTGGCTTCGTAAGAGATTGTATTTAATAATAAAAAAAATATAATGATTTAATTTTTTATTTTTAATATCCTGAAAAGTTATTAAAACAGGCCATAAACATAGTAGCATGTGTAGTCTGGTTGTCCGACAACACCTAGGCTTTGGCATTTAGGTCTAGGGTACAGACCCCCATTGCTGCCAATTTATATTTATATTCTTGTATCCTTTAGGGCACGTGCAATTTTCTAGTAAAATTTGGGGATTTAAAATTATGGACCCAAAAACCTTAAACACAAAGTTACTATAAACTATAAAGATATATAAACCAACCCTAGCATAACCCATAAAAGATTTTGGTAAACCTTTCCGTTGGAAATGTATTGGTTTTACTATTTTGCATATAAAATTGTTTACAAATTTATTTTCTTAAATTTCGAATCTAAATTGATTTTACACAAATCAAATCCGTTGATTTATTAAAAAAAAAAAAAAGCTTTATAATCTAAGCCTTCCATTATCTCCGACCTACTTTTAAATGTAATCGGGACAGATGCACATTGTGGGCTAGGAGGGCTATAGCCCACCCTAATTTTTTTTTCAATAGTAGTAGTAGTAGACATATTGATGAAGGCCATCCCACCTAATTTAAAAGAAAAAAAGTTTTCTACTAGTCTACTAGTTGGTTTAGTACTTTTTATTTTCTTTGACCAAACAAAATTAAACATCAGTGGTCTTTTTGCCTCATTAGTCATCTCTCGCCACTGCTTTCTCTCTATGTA
>QANT01004308.1:0-53418 GCA_003254885.1 Purshia tridentata | reverse complement strand
TGTTTGTGGGTTTTTAAAGATTTTTGATTCTTCAATAAAAATTTTATCTGGTGTGTATTATCCTACTTCTAGTCGTGTTTTACCTTGTTTAATTGATATTCATTGTGCATTTCAATCATATTCTCATATTGATGCATTTAAAACTGCTATGGCTGCAATGAAAAGTAAATTTGATAAATATTGGGCAACTTTCCCTAAAATATTTTGTTTTGCTACTATTATGGATCCTAGGTTCAAAATTTGGGCAATTAGGGAGTGGTTAACTGTTATTGGTTGTAAAGAAGATGACATTAATGTTATGGTAGATGACATTAGGTTTTCCCTCTTTCAATTGTATGACCATTACAAGTCTAATGTGCATGTTGCATCATCACTAAATTCTACTCAAACCACTACTTCTCAAAGTCAAAGTACTGTTGTTGCACCAATTTCCATTCCTACATTTCAAAATAGTGCTATGGCTGCCTTGAAAAAGGCAAAGGTTCAATCCTCTATATGTTCTACTTCTGATTTGCAATATTATCTTGATGCACCAGTTTTAGATGATGTTGATGAAACTGCTTTTTCACTTTTGGGATGGTGGAAATCACATGATACCCAATATCCTGTGCTTTCCATCATGGCTCGTGATTTACTAACTGTTCCAGCTTCAACTGTTGCATCCGAAGCTGCTTTTAGTGCAGGTGGTAGAGTGGTATCAGAAAAGAGAGCTAGTTTGAGTCCGAACACTCTAGAAGCGTTAATTTGTGTTAAGGAGAAGAAGCGCCTAGCTGAGGCAAGAATGCAAGAGGCTGCTCAAGAGGAGGATTGGGCAGAAGATCTAATGAACATCAAGTTATCAAGACCTAAATTCCTTGAAGGAGAAGAAGAGACCTCATCTTCTGCTGTATCATCAACCTAGAGACCTTTTATCAGTTGTAATTTTTCTGATTTTTTGGAGTTGTAACTTAATTTTTTTAGTTTTTACAACATAGCTTATTTTATTGATTTTGAATTTGTAAACTCCATAAGGAGTTAAGAACTTGCTAGGTGCTGCACTTAGCATCAAATAAATAAAAAAATTTATTTTTGAGGGTTGTGTATGTGCCAACCTAGTTGGGATGTACATATCCTATAGTGATGCATTTCCCCCTCTAAGTTTATAAATTGATATTTTACCTTATTTTACTGTTTTTACTTTACAAAGTTTACATTTATTTATATGTATGATTAATAAAGTATAAACATACAAAAAAAAGCTAGAAATGCTCTTAATTGGTGCAATGGTGTTATCAAGACTTAAGGAAACAAACACAAAAAAAAAGCCCAAAAGGCCAAAGTTTGGTTACCTGTTCGGGCTTAGCCCGACCCGGCCCACTAAGCCTGCAAAGCCCGAGCCCGAGTGGTGGGCTTCGGACCTATGTATGAAAGCCCAGGCCCAGCCCGGCCCGGCCCGAAAGCCCTAACAGGCTTCTTGATTCAAGCCCGAACCTGGCCCGAGCCCAAATAATTAGGGCCGGGCCAGCCCGGCCCGGCCCATTGCCGACCCCTACCCAAAGTTAAGGTATATAATTGCAATTAAGATATCTTTTTATTATTGAACTATTATACTTCTACCTTAACAGTTCTATAATCTAAAAAATTGACAGAAATCTAACTTTGAGCTTGATTGAAACAATTTCAAAACTATAAAGATTTGGTTGTAAAATTAAAAAAACAAAGATAAAATTAAAATATTTACCAAACTACAGGGACCAAAACGGTCTTTGCCCTAAATTTAAGTATTTCCAAAATATTCAAAAAAGCATTCTAATTTTGCAAACTTAATAACTAAGGAAGGAGTAAGAGTAACTTCAAAAATATGCTTATCGTAAAAGTTCCTTATTTCAACCAATTACAAATTTTCAAAAAAGTGTGCTAATTTTCAAAATATTCAAAAAAGCGTTCTAATTTTAAAAACTTAATAACCAAGGAAGGAGTAAGAGTAAGGCTTCAAAAATACGCTCCGCAAAAATTCCTTCCTTCATCCAATTTCTAATTTTGAACAATTTTTTGTAAGTCTCTGTCTTATTAAGCGTTCTAATTTTAAAAACTTAATAACCAAGGAAGGAGTAAGAGTAAGGCTTCAAAAATATGCTCCGCAAAAATTCCTTCTTTCATCCAATTTCTAATTTTGAACAATTTTTTGTAAGTCTCTATGTTTTATTTTGAACAATTTTTTGTAAGTCTCTGTCTTATTTCAAAAAGAAAGGAAATTGTAATTATCTAGAAAAAGGAAATTTATTGGAGAAAGATATTAGACGCAGATAGTCCTCTAGCCCGCAAGGGGAAGAGGGAAAAAGAAGCAGAAGATAATTTATTTTTTTTTGTAATAAAAAGAGATTTAAAATTCAACAACTTTATTTAACATAATTGGATGTGAAAATAACTCCATCCTTTCTCAAATTGGTAAAACTTTTAACTCTGCTATAGAAAAGTTCTACAAGATACTCTTTTATCTCCTTGCAGAAAGTTGCAGTATTCCATCCACAATTCATTAACAGGAAAATCCAAAAGTAAAATTGAGTGTGTACAAAACAAACAGCAATAACTTGGGCCAAATTTCACCTTTTATCATAATACTAAATTACAGAAGCAAAAGAAAAGATAAATTGTAAAGTCAAATCCTCTCAAAGCGTTGTAACTAAGGCACATCTCGGATCCAAAATTGCCTAAACAAAAATGATTATAGAATAAGGAAATTATGAGAACTCTGGGTACATGATTTTGCATACTCAGCCGAACCAGAAATGAAAGCACCAAGTTCATTTTCAACAGCAAGTACAAATCCATGGTGCAGAATACGACAAACCATAAACCTACCTCCCTGCAAGCAGAAAAAGCAAATTGATCAAAAGCAGAAACATCAAAAAGATTGTGCACATGACAAAACTATTTCTTTCAGCCAAACGAAAGAAAAAAAAAAAAAAAAAAAAGATAAATAACAAATCTACATTATTGATCAAAATTTTGAGGTCATAATACCGCAAAATTATGATGAGAAAATCAATACCCAGAAAAGGAGATCAATAAGATGTCTCCAGCCTTCCTAATGAAAATAAAAAATAAAAAATTCTATCTGGTAGCTTCTAAAATGTATTCTCACAATCACCTACATCCAGTACATGACTCATTAGTGTGTTCGTTGATGAGGTATTCATGTAAAAGACAGAAAGAGAATGAAACACATATGCCTGTCTACAGCTAATGGGTATGAAACAGAAAACAAGAAAAATAAACAGATAATACATCTTTTTTCTTCCTTTTTTCCTTAAGGACAATGAATATCAGAAAAAAGTGAAGATTACAAAAGTCAGAGAAGAATTACAAAATCATTCCAAATGATTTTTTTTTCCCTAAAAGGATGCTCAAAAAAAGGACAGGGTGAATTGAAAGTGATGCAATGAGTCTGAGGTACCTATCCTTTTTTCCTTAAGGACAATGAATATCAGAAAACAGTGAAGATTACAAAAGTCAGAGAAGAATTACAAAATCATTCCAAATGATTTTTTTTTCCCTAAAAGGGTGCTCAAAAAAAGGACAGGTTGAATTGAAAGTGATGCAATGAGTCTGAGGTACCTCAAATGTTCTTAGCGTCTTTGGGTTTTCCCGATTGAGCGTTTTCCAGAGAACAAGTGCTTTGGTTTCAAAGTGGGGATCACCCTATCTGCCTCTCCCCGGCGAGCATCCTTGTTTCTGTTCTTGACAGATTTCTTGGCCTTTTTGAGTGCCTTGGACTTTTGAGACGAGTCCTTGAATCCCTCACCAGGGACAACTTCAGTTGGAGGCCTTGACCTTGACCTCGAACGGGGTCTAGACATGCTACGCAGCTTCTTGTTGGGTGTATCCACATCCATGGCATCACCACCATTACCATCACCCATGTCAAGTGATCTATCCCTCTTTCGGCCCCTCATAGAGACAGATCTGCTACGGGCTCGGTCAATTGCCCTAGTAGGATCAAGCCCCAATTCTGATAGCTGCCTCCCCATTCTCTTTGATGTGAACTCCCTGTCCTTATCAAATTTCCTGGGTACAGTTGGTCGACTCTCTGCCGTACTTTTCTTGATTCTATGCTGTTGAATGAGCATGCTTTTCTTTTTCCTTATCTCAGCCAATGTCTTTTGCTCTTCAGGGGTCAATTCTAGTCCATCCATCTCAAAATCATCATCAGCATCCTCTGCCTGCCGGAGTCCTTCTTCTCGTTCCAACTCCTCAAGCCTATGCAAAATATCAGGATCAACAAAGTCAAATACATTGTGCCCATCAAGAATTTCTGGCATGATATCCTCTTTCCATTCATCATTAGCTAAGATATAATTCTTCTTCAAACTGGCAGAGTATACACCTGCCCCACCATTCTCATTCTCCAAATCCCTTTCTGTAGTCCTCTTTTCCTTCTCCACTGCTTGCTTAGCCTTGGCTTCTATAACTGCCTGAGGTATACATGGAGGCCTTTCCTTATTGTCACGTGGCTTTGGCATTGCAACATGAAAACGATTTAGGCAGTCATTGATCTTTTTGGATTTCATCTTCAATTCCACTCTCTGATTCAATAACCTCTCGCATGCTGCATTCTTTACAGCAATCACCCCCTCCTCAGTCAATGTGCTCATGGTCAAGAGTACCCCCTCTTCATTTGTAGCCTCACCTCCCTGACCAATCACTGTCTTCAAAGCTTCAGTTTTCATCTCCGCAACCAACTTCTTGTCTTCTTCAGATATACCCTCCAATGGCTGCAAGTCAGTCTTGTTGCAGACTACAATCAATGGTTTGTTCATAAACAGAGACTTAATGCTGTGAAAAAGAGCTGCCTGTTGAGCAATGCTGTACCCACAAGACCCCGAGATGTCCAAGAAGAACAACACAGCAGCTCTCAAATGTGCCAAAGCTGTGATGCTGCACATCTCAATAATGTTACGGTCTTCAAATGGTCGGTCCAAAATCCCTGGTGTATCAATTACCTGGTACCTCAAGTATTTATAATCTGTATGCCCCACAAAGAGCGACTTTGTGGTAAAAGCATAAGGCTGGACATCCACATCAGCCCTGGTGATCTTGTTTATGAATGAGCTCTTTCCGACATTTGGATAGCCGCAAATCAATATTGTCCGGGTATTAGGGTCAATCGAAGGTAGCCTTGCCATGTGTTGCCTAATTTGTTCTAGATAAGCTAAACTAGGGCCAATCCGCTTTATAACCGTGCACATGCGGCCAAGGGCAGCAACCTTGAGACACTTGCATCGGTAAAGTGAATCACCATACTTTAACAATTTCACATAATCTTTAGAAATCTTTCCAATAAGGTTCCTTGCAGTATTGACTTGGCCAAGTGCAAGCTTGTAATGGTCTTTGTTGTAGAGAACATGAAGAAGGTCACCATAGAAAGGGTGGATGTCATCCAACCTAGGAAACTCATCAATGATTGTAGAGAGCTTCTCATGAAAATTCTGTTGGGTATATTTCACTTTGCGCATATAGAACTGACGAAGGCGAGAAATGGCATAACCTTTATGGACTACAGTTGGGGTCTGACGCTGGGTGCGAGATAGGATAATGTCAATGAAGTCCTTCCCATTTGGTACCACAGTCATCTTCTTGAAGTTATATTGCACCATGTTTACTTTTTAGTCTGTTTACACAAAACAGAATCAAGTTAACACCGAGGAAGATTATTGTACTCTGAAAGTAGCAAATAGGAGTACCTAAACTAATTCAAGCATAATTCCAAATTGAGCTTCACAATACATCATTTTATAACATTAAAACATCTAATTCTTTATTCATAATAATTAAAAAAGAAGAAAGCACACACCACAGAACCCAATAAATGATCATAACTGTAACAACAGCATAACATCAACCACCAGAGACAGTGCAAAAATGCATATAATCTGATTTATCATATGTGCTCGTCAAGATCTAGACCATTTCCTTTTTATTTTAAAAATATATACACAAATTTCTCAACAAATAGATAAATAAAGCAATTACAGATGTAAGAGGAAACAACCCTTAACTTCAATTACACATTGAGGATTAAAATTAACATTCATTCCCCACTCTGCCCCGTCACATACCATTTTACTGAAAATATTTTACTTGTTTTCCTGAAAAACTTAACAACAAAAAAATACATGGTTCCCAATACTAAACATCATAATTTATGATACATGGATAAATAGGATGCAAACTGAAACAAGAGTGATAATAAAACCAAGGAAAAAATACCTGTTGGGCTGCTTATTTGCTAATGAAAAAGTGAGATTTTTGTTTTAAGAGTTATCAAGCATTCACATATGTGATGGTATAAATAACTTGGGCTAAAACAAGAAAAACCTGAACTAATAATGTTGTTAAACTTAACCAATTAACATAATAATAAGACGAAAATAACCTGGCTGAGGTCATGAAAGATCTCTGTGATTCTTGTTGGGTGATATTTAAATTTTTTAACCACCAATTACAACGACGAAACAAAACACAGAAACAGGTTCGCGAATACCATCAATATCAACTGGAGGTGCAGCAATGAAGGCAATAATAAATACAGAAGTTGCGGTCAATAAAGTAGGGATCATTAGACAAACAAACCCACCAAAAAACAAGCTGCAAAAAAATTGAAATTTAACCACAGAACCCTAAGTCTTCACTACGCTGGAACCTTCGACTGAGAGGGACATGGAAACCCATTTGAGTGAGCGAGAGAGAGAGAGAGAGAGTTACCTTACAACCTCAGATTGGAGTGAACAAAGTTGAGAGGAGCGGCGGCTCTGAGAGTCTGAGGCGTTAGGGTTTAAGAAACAGAGAAAAATAGACTGGGGATGTAAGGCTGAGTCTGCTTTCTATTTCTTTTGATGAAATGAAATTATATTTATATATATATATATATTTTCAGAATGAAATGAAATTCTCTATATACTAAACGCCCAGACCCATTTACTGTTTTTATACTGTAGCAGTGGTGAATTTACAGTTCTGCCCCTCTCTAATAAAATCTGTTACCACACATAACTTTGTAATTTTCAGATTTATGGGTTCTTTTTTGTCATTTTTGCCTCACCCTTGGTTTTCCCCTTTTTTACACACCCTGCCACTCCTTCTTCACTCTCTCACATTCTAAAAATATTCTGATCTATGTGGCCTTTTGAAATTTTACCCTCCAATTTGCCCCTTTTGGTCTTTTACAAGTTTCCTGATTTGGGTTCTGGCCACACCAACGACTTGCTATCGTCAGCTTTGTGAGAGTTGATTCTCACCATTTGGTTTGATCTCAATTGGGTTCATTGCCGAACTGGATCGACTGTTTTTTGCTGAGGTTTTGAGTCATTAATTGCTCCATACTTTATGTCAGACCATGCTTCGCTAAATCAATTGCCGCCCTTCCTGCAACTGTGGGATTGAAAAATATCTTCAATATCACAAATAAGTGCTTCTCTTTTATTTTTCTGGATCTTCTTAATTTTGTTTTTCCTGCTTTGCTTCTGTGCTTCCTGTGTTTTACGTAACTTATGCTTCTTGCTTTCTTTGGGTTTTCTAAATCTCCCACGATTAGTTCCTTATATACTTATGATTCTTAAGATTTGTCTGTTGCCAATTTAGTCTATTCTTTCATATATAGGTGCAAAGTTAGTCCGTTTAATCTTTCTTCAAACATAGTTGCTTGCAAGTAAAATTTCAATAACTTCAACTTATAAAAACTTCTTTGTGCAGATGCCCCCAGGTATAGATTATGTTGGTATGTCCTTTACCTTAATGTACGAATAAATATTTCAACCTATAATATTATCTCCTCACCCTGTTTAAATACAATGATAATTCTGAATATTAGATTTTAGCTTCAAATATTAAACCCACTCTTAAAAAAAATAAAAAGCAATAGGATCATTTAAATGCAAAATAATAATAATAATAATATGCTCAACTCATATTACCAATAACCAAATAATGTTGTGAGGTTTGAATTAGGTGGTATTAAATTTAAAAGCCATTTTCACAAAACAAATATGTGCATTTTGAATCTTTATTGCCGTCTTTATAATTTCACTTGAGATGTTGCGTTGCTCTTTTTCAATCTTCTAAAGTAATTAACTCAAATTATGAATTATGCTGAAATCCTGATTTTTATAAAATTCCAAAACCAAACTTCCCATGAATGCCTTGTTGAATATTCATTGTTTGTGTAATTAGATTACACCTTCTTTTCTAGCCAAAATGAAAAATTCAATAGCTGGAATGCAACCAAAATGAACCAACCTCTTTTTAATTTGATAAACATGTAACAGGACCCTATCCAAAAAAATTAAAATGCATTCATGCACAAACTAGTAGCTCAAATAGTTAATCAAGAATTATCCAATATAATATATATCTAGTTGTTCCAAATTTTGGTTTTGCATCAGTGACTCTATGGGGCATCAATTAAAATGCATGGCTAGTACATATGGAAACAACTGATTACATGATTTTATGGTGTTTTGATTGGAGAAAGTCTCTCATCAATGTTTGTTCCTTCGATATGTTCTCATGGATTAATTTGGTCACTTCTTTTGCGATGTTCATCCAAGGTTTGAAATTGTACTGATCACGTGATTGAGTATCAACCACAACATGCCAATCAGGATCCAAGAGATCTTAAACATAGAAGACTTGCGTAGCCTATAATTTTGTGAAGTTCACCAGTTTGAACTCAAATACATCAACTTGTGAGCCAACATGGTTATCAACCCATTCACAATCAAATAACACGAATGTCCGGTCATCGCCAAAATCCAACTTTGCAATGTCTGTGGCAACTCCATAAACATCTAGACCATTGAAATTGGTGCTTTCATCTGTTGCAAGATAAGTGACGACTCATAATGGTGGACGAAGAAAGCACAAAAGTATTTTGTGTATTCAATAATTTTGTGAAGCTCACCAATTTGAACCCAAATGCATCGACTTCTAAGCCAACATGGTTAGCAACCCATTTACAATCAAACAACACATATGTTCGGCCATCACCAAAATCCAATTTTACAATGTCTGTGACAACTCCATAAAAATCCAGACCACTGAAATTGGTGCCTAAATCCTTTGCAAGATAGGTGATGACTCGAAATGGTGGATGAAGGAGTTGCTATTGCCCTGGCTGCTAGCGGCAACATGGATTGGTATGGAGTTTGGTTGCTAGAGTTTTCTACGATCTGGGAATGGGTCGGCAAAATTGGTTACTATGTTTAATGTTGTCTGTGTGCGAATTAGAACCAATATTCCAGCTAGCATACATTAGTTTAGACATCTCACAAAGTGCTAGAGGAGTTGGTGTTTTACATGTTTAACCTGCAATGGAATTAATAATTCAGTTGGTTGAAAGTGTTGCCGCCAAGATGTCCTGACATTTGGTGGCAAAAGTGTCATTATAGTTCTACTTTCCCTGTTTGGAAAATAACACCAACTATTTAAAAGATTGGTTGATGAAATTAGTTGCGGTTGCTTGGTTTTCTAGTAGTGCTTGGATAAAATCAAACATATATGTAAGTGGAACTTGGATCATCTTCTTGAGTTTTGTGTACTAAGATATGCTTACATTTTACTTTTTGATACTAGGCTACCACATAATTGCTCTTCATATTTGAGGATTAAAAATAAACTTGTCATGTATCAAAGTAACAAAAAAAGTTTAAAAAGTAAACAAAACGACATTGGTTACCTTAACATCTCCAAGTTAATAATTCTCATAAAAAGATAAGAAAAACTCCAAAATTTCATTTTTAATTTACTTGGTTTTTAGATCCAAACGTATTTGTTCTGAGAATGAGAAACCTTTCAATTAAAGCTTAAAGTGGGTGACAAACAATGATCCCACTAGTCCTAAAATTTAGCTTTTTCTAATTCTACATATACGAGTGGCGGATCCAGGATTCTTAACTCGAGGGGTCATAGTGTAAATGGCAGAGACCAATGGCGGTGACTCGCCGAAAATATGTGGTTGTGTGTTGGTTTTGAGGTTTGGCTAGTAAAGGTTTGGAATTTTGGGACAATGGAAAAAGAATAGAGGGCTCGGGTTGATTAAACAAGGGAAGTTTGTTTGTTTTTTTTTTTTTAAAATTCCTATCAAGGAATAAAATTTTGGATTCAATAAAATTTTGATAATTAAAAAATATGGAAATTTCAAAGCAATTTTCAAAAGAATTTGGATTTTATTGAAAATTTTGACTAAAACAATTGAAACTTTTAACAAAATTACGATAATTTTGATTCGGTAATATTTCAAAACTTCAAAAAAATAGAAATTTCAAGGAAATTTTTGAAATTTAATTCCTTGATTCTTAGTTAAAATAAGGTTGTTTTGTGCAATATACCTTAAAAAAAAAAAAAAAAGGCTCCCTGAACAAAAAAATTGTAGTTATAATTTTCGTTTCTGTTTTTAGTTAATTGACTAAAAATAATTCCTTCACATATGTAGCCAGCCACGATACTTGTTCTTTATTTTATTTTGGGTCTAAAAGAAATCCATTGAAAATGCCAAGGCCTGAAGAGAACAACACTAAAAGCCTAAAACCAATGGACAATACAAACAAAGGCACAAAGCCCAAGCTGCAGAAATATAGACAAAGATAAAAAAGAAAGGTGGTAAGAAAGCTTCTATGGAAGGCCAAAAACTAAGCTCAAAGACACATATGACATAACTTTGGTTCAATCAAAGATGGTGATCTTCCAAGCTTGGGCTAGAGTGAGAAGGCATGGGGGCTGGGCTGGACTGGGCTGTTAGGCTACGAGAGGGTCACCATCTCGATGTTGGGGGGTTATCGATGGATGAGAAAGGTAGTTCACGGGCCGAAGCTTCACCGTTTAAGGGTCGCCCAACCCTCTACCTTTGAACGTGGGTCCGCCACTGCATGTACGAACATAAAACTTAGAGATCGGCAATAGATTAGGTCTTTCTGGCCCTAAGTTTTCAAGCTTGGGCTTAAATCAAAAGAGCCCAATAAGGCTTTCGAGCCGGACCGAGATACGCCTAGGGCTTCATACATAGGTTCGAAACCACCACTAAAGCTTGGGCCTTGCAGGCTTAGAGGATCGAGCCAGGCTAAACCTGAATGGGCGGTCCAAAATGGGCCTTTTTGGCTTATTTGTGTGTTCATTGTTTGAACCCAATAGGCATTTTTAGTTTTTTTTTTGTTCATTAATTCATACATGTAATATAACATAAAACATAAGTCAAAACATCAACTAATTGTGGTTTGGGAGATTGAAGTTTGGAACTTTGGGCAATTTGGAATTTTGGGGTTTATAATTGTTAGTACATGTATTGATTGAGCAGAACTACGCGTCGTAACAATAGAAACGACGAGGCTTGAATGGTCTTCAAATTGTTAACATGGGCCAAGAAAAAAGGTCCATAAGGCTAAAAGCATGTCAATAGGCCCGAAATGACTAATAGATGGAATGAGGCCCAAGAATAGGCTTGAAAGTCTAAGGAGCCAGGCCCAATGGTGGGCTTGGTAACCAATGGGCCAAGGCTAATAAGGCTTACTGACCCAAAGAAGCAAGGCTTGGCCAGCCTTGGCTTGAACACAGGTTAATAGCCTATGATGGACCATGGGTAAGCCCCCATGGATATACAAGCTTGATATCATAAAGGCGGGCTTGTGTAACAGGGGCAATTTTCGACCTCCAAATCCTCCCAAATCACCCTTGTTATGGCAGTGTGAAGCCCTCACACTCTCAGCCTTTTCTCTCTTTTATAAGTGGGACACAAGTAAGAAAGCATGCACAACACGAATTTACAGGAACTCTATTCCCAACCTTTATTAAACTCAAAGGAATGAAGGTTTACACACTCCCAAAACTGTGTTCTCTCCCTCTTATAACCAGTTCACACAACCTTGAACTGTCTAGAACTGCCTCTAACAGCCTTCCTCCTAAGCTTGCACCTCTTCAAGCTTAAATAGAGTGTCATGACAGCTTGCTGCCCATCAGCTCACCTATGCACTCAAATGCATTGCTGCCCACACTCTTCCATCATTGCTGATTGCTTTAGCAGCCCTTTCATGCTGCTGCCCACTTAGGTTGATGGCTTGTCAAGGGCCTTGGGTCTGCCATGATTGCTGCTGCCTTCAGCAGCTTGCTTGCTGCAACATGCCATCATCATGCTGCCAATAGTGACGCTCACTTGCCATCCCATTGACCTGCTGTCTGCATGTGCAGTGTACTTGAGTGGCTTACACCAGCCACCTGCCAGCTTGCTTCATCATGAAGCCCACCAGGCTGCTGCCCTCCTGACACAGCTGCCTGCCAGCTTGCTTCATCATGAAGCCCACTAGGCTGCTGCCATCCTGTCACAGCTGCCTGCCAGCTCCTTGGCTGACTACATGGTTGGCTCAATGATACCATCATGTGCTGACTCCTTGAGTGACATGCCCCAGCAGCTTGCTGTCATGCAAAGCATCCCATGCTGCTGTCTCCTTGGCCTAGCCAACTCGCCCACATGCGCATGGCAGCACCTTAAGCCAATTCTCAGCCACCAAGCCCTAGACATCCGTCCAAGCTCAACGCATGTCCCGCGCATGCTATCTTTGTCTCGATGGTGCGAGTGCTCACCACTAACGCACCGTGCCCACGACATTCGCCCAATGCCGAGGCCAAGGTCCATAGGACCTTGTAAGGGTCTTACAAACCACCCCCACTAGAAGAGCCCGACGTCCTCGTCGGATTCGAGTCCAAATACTCCCGTATCTGTTTCTCAAACTGCCACAAAGTTACATCCCTTTCCCAGCTAACCTCCGAGCTGTTACCCCCTTTCCATTGAACTAAGTAATTAGTTCTTCGATTTTTCTTGCTCTGACCTTCAGTCCTATGAGCGAGTATCTTCTCGACTTCCTTGTCAAATTGTTTTCGAACAACAGGAGGGGCTCTCCTTGCTTGACTTCGAGAAGGATCCTCAACATCCTCATGGAAGGGTTTGAGGAAGCTAACATGAAAAGTGGGATGGATCTTCAAGCGATCCGGTAACTTCAACCGATAAGCAACATTCCCAACTCGTTTGATGATTTCAAACGGCCCATCGTATCTCGGGATCAACCCTCTATGTGCTGCCTTGCTACTTATTTTCTTCCACATTTGAGGGGTAAGTTTAAGAAAAACTTTATCCCCAACCTGGAATTCCAATGGCCTCCGCCCTTTGTTAGCATATTTCTTCATTCTCCGGATTGCTTTAGACAAACTGTCTTGTGCTTCCTCAAGCAACTCTTGCTTGGAGCGAGCAAACCGATATGCTGCCGGGCACCTTAATCCTTTATGTTGTATGGCAACTTCTTGAGGAGTGCGGGGCTGTTGGCCCATAGCCAACTCAAAGGGACTCATTCCCGTTGCCGAAGACCGATGAAGGTTGTAGCAAAATTGGGCAGATTCCAAGAGTTCCACCCAATTCTTCTGACTGGCCGTCACATAATGCCTAAGATATTCCTCTAACAGCTGATTCATCCTTTCCGTTTGCCCATCCGTTTGAGGATGGTTGGCTGTAGAGAACTTCAACTCAGACCCCATCATGTTGAACAAGGCAGTCCAAAACCTGCCCGTGAACCTTGCATCGCGATCACTTATGATATCTTCCGGCAATCCAAAGTACTTCACCACATTTTTGTAGAACAGCGCTGCTGTTACGTCCGCAGGACAAGCATGTGGTGCTGCAATGAAAACAGCATACTTCGAAAATCGATCAACCACCACCAGGATGGAACGCATCCCATCTACCTTTGGCAAGTTAGTGATGAAATCCATCGAGACTGACTGCCAAGGCTTCTCTGGAATAGGCAGCGGCTGCAACAAACCCGCTTCTTTCTTCCTCTCAAACTTGTCTTGTTGACAAACCAAGCAAGTTTTGACATATGTTTCGATGTCCTCCTCCAACTTAGGCCAATAATACGACCTTGAAACCAAGGCTAACATCCGTTCAACTCCAGGATGTCCCGCCCATTGCGAGTCATGCATCTCCCGCATTAGTTCCTTGCGAAGTCCTCCCCCACTTGGAACATAGACTCTTCCGCCTTTAGCATACACCAAGTCATCTTCCAACCAAAACCTTCGAACAAGTCCCTCCTTGATCTGTTCTTGGATCTTCGTGTATGCAATATCCAACTTGGATATCTCTCGAATTCTATCTAAGAAATCCGAATGTACAAGAGTCAAGGCAGCTACATACTCTTGCACATCTTTGCGACTCAACGCATCCGCCACTTGATTTTGCCTCCCAGGTTTGTGTACCCATACAAAATCAAACTCAGCCAGAAACTCTTGCCATCGTGCTTGCTTAGGGGACAACTTCTTTTGGGTCTTGAAATAAGTGTTGGCGACATTATCTGTCACCACCGTAAAGTGAGTACCCAACAAGTAGTGTCTCCACACCTCTAAGCAATGCACCACTGCAGCCATCTCCTTCTCATGAGTGGAGTAGCGCTGCTCAGCATCCTTCAACTTCCGGCTTTCAAAGGCAACAGGATGTCCTTCTTGGACCAGCACCCCAGCAAGTGCTCTATCTGATGCATCCGTGTGAACTTCAAACGGCAATTCGAAGTCAGGCAGCCTAAGGATGGGTTCCGAAGCCACTGCTCGCTTCACTTTCTCAAATGCCTCTTCACACTTCTCTGTCCAACACCATTTGTTGTCTTTTCGCAGCAAATCTGTCAAGGGATTCACCTTCCTTGAATAATCTTTGATAAACCGCCGATAATAATTTGCCAAGCCAAGAAAAGATCTCAAATCCGACACTTTGGTAGGTGCCTGCCAATCAAGGATGGCCTTGACCTTCTTCTCATCCATCCGAATCTTGCCTTTGCTTATCCAATGCCCCAAGAACATGATTTCTTGGCAGCAAAAATCGCACTTCTCCTTCTTCACATAAAGTTGATAATCTCTAAGCCGCNAAGAAATCCGAATGTACAAGAGTCAAGGCAGCTACATACTCTTGCACATCTTTGCGACTCAACGCGTCCGCCACTTGATTCTGCCTCCCAGGTTTGTGTACCCATACAAAATCAAACTCAGCCAGAAACTCTTGCCATCGTGCTTGCTTAGGGGACAACTTCTTTTGGGTCTTGAAATAAGTGTTGGCGACATTATCTGTCACCACCGTAAAGTGAGTACCCAACAAGTAGTGTCTCCACACCTCTAAGCAATGCACCACTGCAGCCATCTCCTTCTCATGAGTGGAATAGCGCTGCTCAGCATCCTTCAACTTCCGGCTTTCAAAGGCAACAGGGTGTCCTTCTTGGACCAGCACCCCAGCAAGTGCTCTATCTGATGCATCCGTGTGAACTTCAAACGGCAATTCGAAGTCAGGCAGCCTAAGGATGGGTTCCGAAGCCACTGCTCGCTTCACTTTCTCAAATGCCTCTTCACACTTCTCTGTCCAACACCATTTGTTGTCTTTTCGCAGCAAATCTGTCAAGGGATTCACCTTCCTTGAATAGTCTTTGATAAACCGCCGATAATAATTTGCCAAGCCAAGAAAAGATCTCAAATCCGACACTTTGGTAGGTGCCTGCCAATCAAGGATGGCCTTGACTTTCTTCTCATCCATCCGAATCTTGCCTTTACTAATCCAATGCCCCAAGAACATGATTTCTTGGCAGCAAAACTCGCACTTTTCCTTCTTCACATAGAGTTGGTAATCTCTAAGCCGCGAGAAAACCAACCGAAGGTGTTTTAAGTGATTCTCCAAGCAATCACTATAAATGACTATGTCATCCAAATAAACCACAACAAACGAATCCAAATACTCATAAAGGACGTCGTTCATTAGATTGCAGAAAGTAGCCGGGGCGTTGGTTAGCCCAAACGGCATAACAAGAAATTCATACGAGCCGTACCTCGTAACACAAGCTGTTTTAGCTTCATCTCCTTCAGCAATGCGCACCTGCCAATAACCCGAACGTAGATCCAACTTCGTGAAATAAGAGGCTTTGGACAACCTATCAAACAGATCCGACACATTCGGAACAGGATACTTATTCTTGATTGTAACCTTGTTCAATGCACGGTAGTCCACACACATCCTCATGGAGCCATCTGATTTCTTTTGGAACAACACCGGGGCACCAAAGGGAGCTTTTGAGGGTTGAAGGAGCCCAGCGTCCAACAACTCATTCAATTGCTTTCTAAGCTCCGCCAATTCTGGAGGCGCCATTCTGTAAGGAGCTTGTGCAGGGGGTCTTGCACCAGGGACCAGCTCAATCTTGTGATCGATGGCACGTCGAGGAGGAATGCCAATTCTGGAGGCGCCATTCTATAAGGAGCTTGTGCAGGGGGTCGTGCACCAGGGACCAACTCAATCTTGTGATCGATGGCACGTCGGGGAGGAAGTTGTTTAGGAAGCTCCACGGGCATCACATCAGCGTATTCCTCCAACACTTCAGCCACACAATCTGGAACTTCAACAACTTTGTCTGTCTTGATCTCTACCAAGGCAGCTAAGTATGTCACCTCCTTCCTCTTCAACCCCTTCTCTATTTGTATGGCAGATAGCACACCATGCTGCTGCCGAATTTCTGTCTTTTCCTTGCTTATCTCGACAGCAAGGACAAAGCATGGAGAGTCTCCTTCTGCAATCACTAGCCCATAAAGATAAGGCATCAACGAAACCTTTGCTTGGACAAAGAATTCGATGCCAAGTATGACATCAAAGTCATCCATTGGAACAGCCATCATAGTGCATTGTCCCTCCCAAGAACCCACCTTGAGAGTAACCACCGCTGATCCACATATAGGGGCAGCTTCCGAGTTCACGGCCTTGAGAGTGCTCGTACTCTTGGTGAGAGTCAAGCCAAGTCTCTGCACCTCTCTCATAGCTATGAAATTGTTGGTAGCACCGCTGTCCACCATGGCATACGTTTCCTTTTCGTTTATCGAAGCAGCTACATACATCAATCCCTTTTTTGGTTGAGTAGGGACTGAAGTGATGGCTGTCAATCGCAACGGGTTCATTCGAGGTTGCACACCCGCATCCTCCTTTATTGAATCATCCGTTGTATTCTCCGCAACTAGGGCACTTAACTTCTCCCTTTTCGGGCAGTCCTTCACTCGATGAGGACCATTGCAAAGAAAACAACCAGTGGGCTTAGCAACGCTTGTACTCGAGCTCCCACCAGATTTGGACTTCTCCGGACCATCTCGCCTCTTCCAATCTTTGTTCTTACTCCATGAACTCTTTTTGGAACTAGTAGCCTTTCCGGTGTCCTTCTTTCCGTCATACGGCTTCTTCTTATCAGAAGAAGTACTTCCCGATTTGAAGTCAACCAGCCCTTCTGCCACGGAGATGGCAGTAGGCAAATCTCGCACCCCTTGCCTTCTCAACTCTGCTTGTGCCCAAGCTTGTAAGCCAGACATAAAATTGAAAAGCTTGTCTTCTTCCGACATGTTCTTTATATCCAGCATTAAAGAACTAAACTGCTTCACATACCCGCGCACCGTGCTAGTATGCTTCAAGTTTTTGAGGGATTCCCTTGCAATCCACGCTGTGTTGCCAGGGAGGAATTGGTCCCTCAGTTCCTTCCTCAAGGTTTCCCACGTCTCAATCACTGGTCGACCAGCACTAGCATCATCCGCCATCCGAGTTCGCCACCAAAGCTTTGCATCTCCGGTGAGATACATACTAGTCACCGACACCTTCTCCGCTTCAGACACTCGAGCAGCCTTGAAGTACTGCTCCATGTCCCAAACGAAATTCTCAAGGTCCTTAGCATTCCTTTCACCGTTGAAAGGCTTAGGTTCAGGAACCTTGATTTTTGACATGGGTTCTGCTCCCATTGTCTGACCAAGCACCGCCCTCTTCAATAGAGCGACCTCATCCTCAACCTCCTTGAAGTTTTGTTTGAGGATGTCAGCCAAGGACTCCATGTCCTCCAACATGGCCGAGAACTTGCTGTTCACCTCCTCCGTGAACGAGTCCATCTTCTCGCGGAGGATAGCATTTTCTTCCCTCAATGCCCAGCATTGTGATGCTATGTTAAGAGCATCACCAGTCAGTGGAGTGCCAACAAAATCTTCGAGTTGTGTAAGACGCGCCCTTATGTGGTCGTCTCCTCCAGCCATTGTTTNTCATGGACAATTTCATTGTCAATAGGGAATTTGGCAGAGAAGGTATAATCTTTGATGGAATTAATCTTCTGTGTATAATCCAAACAATCCTAGTTAAGTGCTAGCACTATGGTAGGTGTAACAGGGGCAATTTTCGACCTCCAAATCCTCCCAAATCACCCTTGTTATGGCAGTGTGAAGCCCTCACACTCTCAGCCTTTTCTCTCTTTTATAAGTGGAACACAAGTAAGGAAGCATGCACAACACGAATTTACAGGAACTCTATTCCCAACCTTTATTAAACTCAAAGGAATGAAGGTTTACACACTCTCAAAACTGTGTTCTCTCCCTCTTATAACTAGTTCACACAACCTTGAACTGTCTAGAACTGCCTCTCACAGCCTTCCTACTAAGCTTGCACCTCTTCAAGCTTAAATAGAGTGTCATGACAGCTTGCTGCCCATCAGCTCACCCATGCACTCAAGTGCATTGCTGCCCACACTCTTCCATCATTGCTGCTTGCTTTAGCAGCCCTTTCATGCTGCTGCCCACTTAGGCTGATGGCTTGTCAAGGGCCTAGGGTCAGCCATGATTGCTGCTGCCTTCAGCAGCTTGCTTGCTGCAACATGCCATCATCATGCTGCCAATAGTGACGCCCACTTGCCATCCCATTGACCTGCTGTCTGCATGTGCAGTGTACTTGAGTGGCTTCCACCAGCCACCTGCCAGCTTGCTTCATCATGAAGCCCACCAGGCTGCTGCCCTCCTGACACAGCTGCCTGCCAGCTTGCTTCATCATGAAGCCCACTAGGCTGCTGCCATCCTGACACAGCTGGCAGCACCTTGGCTGACTGCATGGTTGGCTCAATGATACCAACATGTGCTGACTCCTTGAGTGACATGCCCCAGCAGCTTGCTTTCATGCAAAGCATCCCATGTTGCTGTCTCCTTGGCCTAGCCAACTCGCCCACATGTGCATGGCAGCACCTTAAGCCAATTCTCAGCCACCAAGCCCTAGACATCCGTCCAAGCTCAACGCATGTCCCGCGCATGCTATCTTTGTCTCGATGGTGCGAGTGCTCATCACTAACGCACCGTGCCCACGACATACGCCCAATGCCGAGGCCAAGGTCCATAGGACCTTGTAAGGGTCTTACAGTAGGCAACAACAATTCACAAGTCTTTTTACGAAGGAAAAGAAAAAAGTGAGCTTAATAACAAAATGGTGACAATGAC
This sequence comes from Purshia tridentata, assembly GCA_003254885.1. Classification (NCBI taxonomy): domain Eukaryota; kingdom Viridiplantae; phylum Streptophyta; class Magnoliopsida; order Rosales; family Rosaceae; genus Purshia; species Purshia tridentata. Next base: position 34,104 of record QANT01004308.1, on the reverse strand, counting down.
AATAATTAAAAGTTTTCAAGATTAAGAACTTGTTAATAGCAATTAGCAAAAGTTAATTTGAGTTGAGACTGAAATAAAAAAGGTGGAGGGGTTTCGGGTTCGGGCTTTCAAGTTTGAACTTTGAACCAACAAGGCAACCACTAGTCCATTTTTGCTGCCTAGTTGGACAGAAATCAGCTTTTTATGTACAAAGCCAACCGATTATTTGACTTTTAAGAGGAAAGTGGCTTATATGGGTCCCCCACATACAGATGTGCAAAAACCAACCTGATTATTATGGATTGATTAAATAAAAATTATTTAAGAAAAAATAATAATAACAAACATGACTTGTTAAATGCAGACCCAAAAAGAAAAAGACTTATTAAATGAAACAAATAAGTTGAATAACAGCATTTTACATTTGGTTTTTAAAAGTCATCGCTCAAAAAAGAAGAAGTCAATGTCCTTTCTCTCTTGTTTGTTAAGGAGGGATTGGTCGTTGGTGTGAAAGATTATAGTGAAAATAAAAGATATTATAGGTGGGTCAAAGCTAGAGAGAGAGAGAGAGAGAGTGTGGGGTTGCCCAAATAAACACCAGCATGTTTTTGGATTTACTAGAATCTGAGTAAATGAGCCATTTGGTGTGGTGGGTTTGCTTTGCTGCAGTGACAGAGTTGAAGTTTGGTGGAAATGGGGCTTCTTTTTGAGTGAAATTCTGGGTAGGTTTTGACCTCGAAATTGTTCGAATGCTTCACTAACTCACCAGTTTCTTTTTTGGGAGTGACATTTAATTGAACTCTAAGCAAATCCAGAGTTGGGTTTACATCATCTGCCCAAAATCCAATTTTCCCCGAGAGGACTAAAATTAAACCTTCTTTTCTATCCTTGTTTGATGGGTTAAAATTAAACCCATCGAGTTCTTTTGCTCTAAGCCAATTTTCCCTTCTGGGTTTTCTACCAGATTGAATTATACCAGTACCACACAAGCTTGAAGCTTCCATGCATTTTTCACTATGGAATCCCATATCTCACTGTGCTGCTCTGCTCATGGACAAGAAGAGCAGCAAAAAGAGAGATGGGTCATCAGATTCAAATCTTGACATCAAGAAAAACCCAACAATTCTCCGAAAGATTCAGGAAAACAAGCTCAGGGAAGCTCTTGAAGAAGCCTCAGAAGATGGGTCACTCTTCAAATCCCAAGACATGGAGTCTGAGGCCCTTGCTAACCAAGACGAGGGTCTGGGCCGTTCCAGATCGCTCGCTAGACTCCATGCCCAGCGTGAGTTCCTCTGCGCCACTGCTCTTGCTGCTGACCGAATAATCGAGTCCGAGGACGCAATTCCTGACCTCCATGAAGCTTTCTCTAAGTTCCTCACTATGTACCCAAAGTACCAGTCTTCGGAGAAGATCGATCAGCTGAGGTTGGATGAGTACGCACATTTGTCTCCAAAGGTAAGCCTTGACTACTGTGGCTTTGGTCTTTTTTCTTACCTTCAGACCTTACACTATTGGGAGTCTTCTACATTCAGCTTGTCTGAGATAACTACAAATTTGAGTAATCATGCTCTTTACGGTGGTGCTGAGAAAGGCACTGTTGAACATGATATAAAGACTAGGATTATGGATTATTTGAACATTCCTGAGAATGAGTATGGTCTTGTTTTTACTGTGAGTAGAGGGTCTGCGTTTAAATTGTTGGCCGAATCATACCCTTTCCATACGAACAAGAAATTGTTAACCATGTTTGATTATGAGAGCCAGTCTGTGAATTGGATGGGTCAGAGTGCTAGAGAGAAAGGTGCAAAGGTGTACAGCGCCTGGTTTAAGTGGCCAACCCTGAAACTCTGCTCAACTGATTTGAGAAAGCAAATTTCGATCAAAAAAAGGAGGAAGAAGGATTCAGCGACTGGTCTTTTTGTGTTTCCGGTTCAGTCTAGAGTTACAGGGGCTAAGTATTCTTACCAATGGATGGCACTGGCTCAGCAGAACAATTGGCATGTCTTGCTTGATGCTGGGTCATTGGGTCCCAAGGACATGGATTCACTTGGGTTGTCCCTGTTCAGGCCTGATTTTATCATCACATCGTTTTACAAGGTTTTTGGGTATGATCCAACTGGGTTTGGGTGCCTTCTGATTAAGAAATCAGTTATTGGATGCCTTCAAAATCAGTCTGGGTCTACTGGGTCTGGGATGGTGAAGGTTACCCCTGAGTTCCCATTGTATTTGAGTGATTCTGCAGATGGTTTGGACAAATTGGCTGGAAGTGAAGATGATGAAGTTGTTGTAAATGGTGAGAAAACCTGTGAAACTCACCAGGGATCGCAGATGCCTGCTTTCTCTGGAGCATACACATCTGCTCAGGTGAGGGATGTATTTGAGACAGAGATGGATCAAGATAACAGCTCCGACAGAGATGGAACTAGCACCATATTTGAAGAAACTGAGAGTATCTCAATAGAGGAGGTGATGAAGAGTCCAGTTTTCAGTGAAGATGAGTCATCAGACAATTCGTTTTGGATTGATTTGGGTCATAGCCCATTGGGTTCTGACTATTCAGGCCAGATTAACAAACAGAAGACTGCCTCTCCTTTGCCTCCATTTTGGTTTCTGGGCAGGAAGAATCATAAGCAGCTTTCTCCAAAGCCTACTTCTAAGATATATGGTAGCCCCATATATGATGACAAAGAGGTAAACTCAAGGCCACATGATGATTCTCATGTCCTATCATTTGACGCTGCTGTCCTCTCAATTTCTCAGGAACTGGACTGTGTCAAGGAGGTTAATGAAGAACAATTTGCAGAAACAGGCTCCACTGCACAAAATGGTAAAAGGGGTTCTGGTCCTCATGTTAGCGAGATCCAGGAAGAATGTGGAACTGGCAAACCCTTATCTACTGAGTCAGTTTTGAATTCTTCCACAAATGGGTTTTGTCTCAACAATTCAACTTCCACTTCTCAGCACCATATCCTAGAGAATGGATCAACCACTGGAAGTTGCACAGAGATAAGAGGTTGTGCCGTAAGAAGAGAAACTGAAGGTGATTTCAGGTTGCTTGGGAGAAGGGAGGGGAGTAAATATGCTAATGGTAGATTTTTTGGTTTGGAAGAGAATGAACCACCAAGCAGGGGGAGACGGGTGTCCTTTAGCGTGGAAGATAATCAAAAAGATCATGTAAGCCACACTGGAGAAATTGCCGTGACTAGTCTCGAGGATGAAGATTACACCAGTGATGGGGAATATGGTGCTGGGCAAGACTGGGACAGCAGGAGGGAACCTGAGATAACATGCCGGCATCTTGATCATGTTAATACGTTGGGTCTCAATAAAACCACCTCCCGACTGCGATTTTTGATCAACTGGCTAGTGACCTCATTGCTGCAGTTAAGGTTGCCTGGTCCAGATGGAGACAACAGAACAAATTTAGTTCACATCTACGGGCCAAAAATAAAATACGAAAGGGGTGCAGCTGTAGCTTTCAATGTAAAAGACCGAAATAGAGGGCTAATCAATCCAGAAGTTGTTCAGAAGCTGGCTGAGAAAGAAGGTATCTATGTTGGCATTGGTTTCCTCAGTCACATACGAATCATGGATGGTCCCAAACAGAAACATAGGGATTTGAGTCTTCAAGATACTACCTTGTGCAGGCCAATGGAAAATGGAAGAAAGGATAGAAAAGGTGGGTTCGTACGGGTTGAGGTTGTAACAGCTTCTCTGAGTTTTCTCACCAACTTTGAGGATGTTTACAAGTTATGGGCTTTTCTGGCGAATTTTCTTAATCCAGCCTTTATCAGGGAGGGTGGGCTGTCTACTGTTGCTGAAGAATCTGAGACATCTATCAATGATTCTGTTCCAAATTGAGAGAAATTTTTCTATTTGATTTGGAAAATTGTTTGGAGGCCTCTCCCCGGTCATCTAAGCTGATGAGTTCCAAGCCAAAAAGCATGGGATGATTTTTTTCCTGTATGGTTCAATTCTTTTGTTTGTGCTTGAAAAGCTCATCAATGCCGGCAGACGAATTTGTTAATTCATGTTTGTTATTGCTCTGTAATTTTCATGTTCACGTTTTGGGTTCTTGTAGAGTTTTTTCTCTTTTTACTGATAGAAAGGGTTCTTGTAGAGTTGGTTTAGAAATTTGTATGATTTTGACCAACGGCAAACCAAAGCAGAATTAGATTACACAACGATTCCCATTACTCACACTCTGCTCTTGTACAATACATGGTATGATTCATTTCTTTGTAAATTTTGCCCTCTTGTGTGTTGTCTCATTGTCCAGAAGATGCATGTAAAATTCTCCCCAAGGTCCTTGGCAAAGCAACTATCATCTGATATATATAGTAAAAGTAAACTAAATTAAAAGAATGGGTGATTTAAATGTATCGGGCTTATCGACGGTGGGTTTTGTTTCCATGCAAATTACAGTGATAAGCATGGTCCATTATGCTTATTCTGTGTTCTGAGTAAAGCTTGAGAGTCCATTTTTTGAAGTTGGTAGGATATACTTTTAGAACCTGATACTGATGATCAGGATCCGTTTGTCTTGTAAAGAAGAACAAAAGAAAGAAGAAGAGAAAGAGACGCCTAACTAGCAAATAACATATCCCACTTTGTAAGGAAAATAAATTATAATATCTAAGTAAAAGAATGAATACAGAATCGTCAATGGTGGTTCACTGTTCGACAAGAAAACTTTGTAAAGGAAACTTCTTTTGCTTGGTGGGTGGTGACAGTGATCAGTTGAAAAATTTGAGCGTATCGAATATGTTAGTGTAGTCTCTTTTTTGGCCTGGGAATATGTTGTTTTATTTTTATTAAGCCTGGGAATGGGCATGGGGTTGAGGTGCAGTTGGTGGGATGGATAATGGGTTTCGGTTTTTTTGCTTTTAAGTTCTTTTATATGTAAAGGACATTTTTGTATATTCGAATAATATTTTTCAGATATGAAAAAGTCAATTCCATTACGAACCCTTAAAGAATCACATTCCTGATTTCACTTGGGCCATATGTCACTATTCATTTTGCCTTGTGTTAGTAAACACAGAATAAACAAGAGTCATCATGAATCTCAACCTGATTAGTAAACATGCGTAACGCATTTGAATGGTTAGAGAGTTCCAATTTTGAGAATCTCTAAATGTTCATGAGAAAAAAAGAAGAGAAGGACAAAAATTTTACAAGTAATACGTATGCTCAACACATTGATATTCTCTATAAAATATATTGATTTTTTGTTTTTTCAAAAGTTTGTAGGGGCGTGGCCCCTCTTAGTCCTGTCTATGTTCGGCCCCGGTAACTGCTAGTGCTAGCTTCTGTCTTGCTGATCGACAGATTCAGTACTGAATTGGGGGTGGTAAAATGAAATCTACGATTACATTTCCATCACTTTTATAAGAAATGCAGACTCCAACGCCGACTCCTTGCACTGGAGGTACCTGTTTTCCTCCACTAAATCCGTTGTTAAATTGAGCAGTATCGGACGCTTTGCGTCATAAATTGTTTGTTCACGAACTTGTGCAACCCATTTCGCAGCTCCCCAAACTCCAAATCTGAAATATGTCAAACATAAAGATCATCAACAGCCTGCCAACCTTCTTTACATTTTGCTACCTCATCAAAAAGCTGCTTTACTCTTGTGAGGTAGCATATTCACATTTATTCAGCTGCCACAGCTGGTTATAATTTATTCTGAACTTATTATCCTATGCGTATCAGTTGAAACTAATACAAGAATATTTGAAAATTACCGTGTATTGAACGATGACGATATCAATACAGCTGGATAAAGAACATCCTTCTGAATATTGTCATAAGGAGAATAGTCACGTATAGCATGAAAATCATCAATGTCACCGGGGTATCCAAATTCCTCATAGTCAATGGCTGTGAGTGGTAAAATTGGATGGAGAAGAGTGTTCGTTGCATCTAAAAATGGAACCTGACACGTAGAGAAAATGGATTAATTTACAAAGAAAAAATATAAAATTCAGCATGACTACGCATTTAGTTTAAAGACAACTATAATGCCTCCTCAACTACGCATGGATTATAGACAACTATAATGCCTCCTTTTAGACACATATTTGCAAATTCCAATTTCCAATGTATTAGTTTCCCTTAATTACCAATGCTGTTTCTTCTTGTGATCGAAGAAGTAAACACCCAATTAAAATTGTCTAACAGAATATGTCAATATGATGAGGTTCTCGTCATGATGAGAAACCAAAAAGAGTAGACTCATTATTAGAAAGAGCAACCTCCATTTAACCAAAGCAAAGACATCAAAACTAAGAGACCAGAACGAATGAGAAACCAAAGACGTGTAAAACCCAAAAGCGGATGTGAAGATCCATGTTTACCTTCAAAACTGCAGCATGAAATAAATTTGGGCATTGATTGATGGCTGAAGCAACCACAAGTCCTCCAGCACTATAACCCCAACCAGCAAGCTTGTTTTCATGGACAATTTCTTTGTCAATAAGGAATTTGGCACAGGAGATATAATCTTTGATGGAATTAATCTTCTTTGTACGTCTTCCATCATGATGCCACTTCTTACCTCCACCTCCTCCGCCTCTGGAAATATGATATCCAAACAATCGTACTTAAGTAGTAGGCAACAACAAGGCTCTTTAGTTGAAAAAAAGAAGAAGTGAGTTTTGCAATGCATTAGATGCAAATAACCAAAAAAACTCCTTCACTGAGTTAATTTAGTAGGATTGGAAAGTAAGCCAAAAAAAGCTTAGTAACCAGACCTAACATCAGCATATGCAATGATCCAGCCACGATCAAGAAGGCTTTTCAACTCACTGCGCCACCGTTTGTCAAGTATCTCACCATAAGCTCCATGCACATGAAGCAATCCAGGGTTCTGATCCTCTTTCTTGTTTTTGCGAGAGTACACAACAGTCAATGGAACCAAAACTCCATCATAAGAAGAGACATTATACTGTTCACAAGCATAAAACTCAGAAAGATTATTCCACAGCTGATCATCATCAGATTTGATCTCATTTGTAGAATTAAAAGTTTTTGTATTTAAGATTTTCTCATTGATGCTTGCCGAAGAACCTGTTCCATACAAAATCCGTGTTCTTTCATGAAGTATATTTTGCTGTTGAATGATATTCCACTTTCCATTGGACAGGTCGTAATCAACCACAGCATCAGGCATCTGCAAATTCAGAAGATTGGGTTCATAATCTGAACTTTGGAGATGCACACTCTTTCCAATAAAAGATAAAAAAGATAGATGACCCAAGCAAATGTCAAGAACATTATGAACCTTCTACTTTCGTTAAACTTTAGGAGGAAGCTACCCAAAATGGTACAAATTCAGTAATCATAAAGCAGAAGAATGCATGCGGTGCTTAATGGACCTAACCTGAAAACCTTCAGCTTCTAATACATCAAGAATTCTATATCAAATCAGGCAGGCAATCAAACTTTGAGATCAGTTGTTCAGGAAGGGATTATTTTACATAGCCCATGTAGAAAAGGCAGAGGCTCAAATAACAGTCAAAACAGCTATAATGGAAGAAACACATTAAGGAACCACATAGCAATAAATCAATGCTGAGAATCTTCAGAAGGAGGTGATCATAGTAACTAACATACCACAGGTGATGATATTGCAAAGCGCATCTTTGATGAATGGTATTCGTAATTTGGTCCAGGCGAAATTTGTGAAACATATTTTGGAAGAGGCAGGAATTGTGGATGAAGCTCTTTTAGATGAACTGGTCCCTGTTACAACATGAGGTAAAATAGATGAGAGTAATAGCAGTCAAGAGTATTTTCAATCACTTTCAGATTGAGACTGTTTTTGTCAATGCATGATGCACACATACCCCAAATGAAGTTGGTGTTGTTAACCTACCTTCCCAGCAGGCAAAGGCAGACTGAGTGAACAAAGTCTAAAGTTCCGCTCTACCCTTAAAATAAGTACTAAGTGTGTATGACTGAAATCCACATCCTCAACAACCCAATCCTGGTCATTGATGAATACATTCTGCAGCAAACAAGCAGAAACTTATTGTGCAAGACTAACTATCCAGATTAAACACGAAAAACCATGCGGACAAAAACAGAAATCAAACTCAAATGCTCATGCTTGATTAAAAAAAAAAAAACTCTTGACTGCTACATTAATAATGGAGTAGAAAAGAGATGAGCTACAGAACATATCTCAAGCATAGAACGAAAAACAGTAAAACACACTTGATAGATTAAAAAACACAGAAAAGCATAGTTGAGCCACAGACCTCCCATATTCTTGGACTAGAAGAAGAATCCACAGGACTACGAAGGAGATAATGGTAATCAACTGACTGGCCCCCTTTGGCAGCATCTGTAAACATATAAAGATATCCTTGGTGATGCTCAAGTATGCCATGTGCTATACCTTCACACTCCCAAGCTAAGTTCATCCCGGACAACGGATCAGCTGCATTTATCAAAAACACCTAAAAAGAGGTCACGATTACTTTATCACTTGAACCAAAACTTATGTTTTAGCCGCCCATAAAGTCACTCCAAAGCAATACCTTGGAATATGCAGTAGAGAAGGTATGTACAGTCACAAACCGGAAATCTTTGGTGTGTCGAATGTTAACATATACACTATCCTCTGACTCTTCTAGAATCAAAACGTCATCATCAGTTGATCCAATCATGCTACAATATATCCTGATTCACAAAAAGTCTAAAATTACTACAATTTTTCATTGTGGCAGAACAAAATCACACACACACAAACACATTGCAAATTTGACGAATTTCCAACCTATATGGCCGCTTGTTTTGATCAGTAACAACATAAAGCAATGCCTGCCCGTCTTTGGCCCATGCCAAATTCGAAACACGGTCCGCTTGAGGCTTACTACACAGTGCACCAGAATTCAAATTCCTAACAGATAGCCTAAAGTAGTCATTCTCCTTATCATACATTGTGTAAGCAATAAACTTATGATCCGGAGACACTTCCGATAATTCTTCAAAAGCATAACCTACACAAAATTGAATTCAAAATAGAATTCCAAAGCAGAAAAATAAAATAAAATGCTGTTTTGAAAATGAAACAATAATTTACCCCCGAATCTTTGAGCTTCCTGATTGTAATCAAGGAGCTTCTGCTCAATTCTCTTGCCCGAAGTGAAATCGAATCCAGTAGAAGGCGAATTATGCGAAATGAACTCATCGTTTAAACTGGCGAGTCTGCGACACAGCACCGGGAATTGCTTTCCTTCCTCCACGCGCCGATAGTACAGCCTGAGAGAGCATATCATTCAGATTATCAGTAAACAATAATCAAAAACAGAAAAGGACGAAATTGATGTGATAATTACGGTTGTACCATGGCCCCCAGCGAAGAGGAGGGGTGGAGAGGTCGGAGGCGAAGCGAGAGGCTAGCTCGGACTGGAGCTTGCTCTGGAGGCGGTCGGTGCCGGACATGACAGCCTCGGTGTACTTCTCCTCTTGCTCCATGTACATGTCCATGTGGCGCATGGCCACCTTGTCGTTTAGCTTCGACATCCAGCTGTACGGGTCCTCCCACGTCTGGTCGTGCAAGGTGAAGCTCTCAGGCTTCTGCGGCGGTTTCGGCGGTCTCGGGGGGGACGCTGAGCTCGCTGTGGCTTTCGGTGGGGCCTTGAAGTGGGCCCACCGCCGCAGACGGCGGCACTCGTGGCGGAGGGGTTTTACGAGGGGGCGCATCGTTGTTGGGAGAGGGGTTTAGCGTCGGGGTTTTGTGAAGTAGTAATAGTCCAAATCGATAATGGGTCCTATTTTTATGGGTTGAAAGTTGGGCCTATGCAAGCCCAAATTATTAGGACTTAAATTGGCCTCTGACCATCTTAAGGAGGATTTAATATACTCCTAATTTTCTTTTCTTAGGCCCTCAAAATTTTTTTCCAAATATTCAATTTCTTCTGACTTTTCATTGACTTCCGATCTAGACGGTGACAAGGTCGTCGACCCCCTTTATACGAAAGTTGTTCGAAAGTTCATAAAAGAAAGTATATGTACTTTTCCATTCGATGAATGACCAGATTTTTCTCCCGCACAGCTTCTGTATGAAAGCTTCCATATAAGAGAAGCTCCTTGTAGTAACTTATGAGGTGATGTTGTTTCTACTTGCTAGTAGTGTATTAATCCAAATCTTAATAAGTATATAGTGTTGTATTGATGCTGTTGAATTGGCGTATCTGGTGTTGGACTGATGTTGTATAATTGTATTCGTAGAGTTAACATGTTTAGCTTTGAATATCTACCAACAAGAATAGAGAATGGAACAAGACTCCAGTTCCTAGCATATATATTGAACAGGTTCAATTCAATATTCGATTCTTCTAGCAAGGCGAACAAGACAAAATTGTAGTTTTAAGTTTTAAGTTTCTCTTTCCCTTATTCTTCTTTGGCATAAGAAAATTAAACCCCCAGAAAGATGAGTACCCTCCAAGACCAGTGGTCCAAGACTAGTGGTACAAGACCAGGTAACCCACAGTGCCCAATATGTACGTGCATGTCTCCTAAAACCCAATTTTTTTCCCACCAGTTCTTCCTCATCCCATTAATTATTAGTACGTACTCTGTTACCCTTCACCCAACTCCCCATGAAAGTACAACGTACACGGTCAACACCTCTCTACCTTCTCAAACACGTACACTCTCTTCCTCCTCTTGATATCATATCTTCTCTCTAGCTGTGGTCTATACCCAAGCTGCCAAACCCTCTTCCATAACTCTGTCCTAGCACTAAAGAGAGAATAACTCCCATATCACCTCTACAAATCCACCCAATCCCATCACACTATATAATGTGTACCCTTGCAGATGAATAATGAGATGGTTCATAATGTGTACCCTCTGATAGTGCTATAATTTGGACTTAACTCCATTAAAATAGCTAAGTTACAATTAATGTATGAAAAGTAACTCACCCAAATAACTATGTTAATTAACCAAAGCCATCACATACTAAGAAAATATAATCAATCTATGTTGACAAATACAATGCTATCAAATATATCAATATAATAGCAACTAGCTAGACCTACAATGCTAGTCTGACATTTGAAAGAAAAAACAGTTTTATCATAAAGAAATTCTATTAATAGTGTGTTCAATAGATGCTTTTTTTTTTACACCTTTATCTTTAGCACTGTATTTGTAATAATGCTCTTGTTCATATTTTTTTCAAGACCTACTGCTGATTTTTGTTAGGGTCATTTTTTGCCCTACTCCTTTACACAAAACCAGAAATTTCTTGTTGTGGTTGGAAACCATTTGCAAAAAAGCAGCTAAGCACATATTAAGAAAAAGTTCCAGAGTTATTGAAAAGATTTGTAAAATCTGCCAACGCAGGATTGCATTCAAGCATATCTCAACATATGTGGATCAGTTTGGACTGTTTGGTTCTTAATTTCTGGCCTGTAGCTCGCATTGCAGAAAGCTCTGATATGCTTTATTATCTTGAACAAATAGAAGAATGCCACCTGTGTTGACCCCTTTGTTTGCAAAAAGAATCCTGGTCAAAAACGCTCACTGTCTGCAGACTGTGGTGGTGTACCACTGCACCAGGCTATAAGGCCAGCTTTGTTTTACATATACCTGGTCTCATTTCTTTCTCATTGCTTGGTCTTCTTGGTCCTCTCCCATTGCTTGTTCTCTCTTCTGGTTTTCTAAGAAACTTTCATATTCACACTCTAGCTCAACTCAGATGGCGTCTTCAAGCCGTAGATGGATCAGCAAAGACTCTCCCTTTCCAGTGGGACCTCGAACCTTCTGCAAGATAGTGCTCGAGCGGGTTCTACGAGAAGGCAGATTTGTAAGTTGATACATATATTTACTTCCATCGATCACCTTAGTTCCTCATCTTCTTTTAGCTTCTAAACTTACAGCCTTAAGTTCCTTCATTTTATTTCCATCTAGCTGAAACCTTTACATGTTCTCTTTATAGTTTCTTATCTAAGAAAGAAAAGAACATGTAAAGCTGAGACCTTTACATTCTTTTCTTTTCATGTTCTTGTGTTTTTAAGCACCACAAAAAAAAAGAGAATAAAAAAATTTGTTTTGGCCGGCCCTATATTTTTCTTGATCTATTTTCCTAAATATGATACCCTGCTGCCATGTATTCCTGGAGCTACCTCCTTTTAGCTATCCTAGTTCTGTGTTGTGTTTGTGAGTTGTGCCCTTGTTGTTGAACTTCCTGTTGTTTATTTATCTATATGAAGGCACCCTAGCTATAGCACATCTATCTGAAATACAATAATAGCTAGCTTTGTGGTTTTGGCCCTGTGCTTGTAAAGTGGTAAGGGTGGCTGAAAGTGTTGATTTCCTGCATTTACCTTTGCTTTAGCTGTATTCTGGTCAGTATGAGCCCTTGAAGGCTTGGCTTTTTTTCTTTTTCCCTTCGGTGAAAGTTTGAGACTTGTTTTGGAATGACATATATGGTACATGTCATTAGATAAACATTGTTTAACCATTGAACTTAACATTTACATGCCTGCCTTAATTTGTCTCGTTTGCTGCACAAACATATTGTCATCCAATGTGTTACATATGGATGACATCTTGCTCAATAATATTGAACCTATATTGGTATGTTTGATCTATTTTAAATATGTTACATAGTTTTACTCAGAGGAAATTATTAATTGCAGCAACTTCCAAGGATCGCTGTGACGTGGTATAGACGTTGGTTGACATCTGGCTCAATATTGAAACTTAAGGTACCTGATGGACGAGTATGGCCCATAGAGTTAACAATCTGTAATGAGGGAAAGGTTTGGTTACAAAAGGGCTGGCAAGAATTTGCCAACTTTTACTCTATAAACTTTGGATACCTCTTGGTGTTCAGCTATGAAGGCCAAGATTCCTTTTTCCAAGTACGGATTCTTGGCAAGAATTCTTTGGAGATAAAGTATACATTCACTTCAAGCCGTGATGAGAACCCCAATGGAGGTATATATGAAAATTTTGATTATATTTTTGTGAGTGTGCAATATTTAGGATTTTTTTTTTTCCCTCTGGGACTTGTCATGGAGTTAATCATGAAAATTGAATAGGAGGTGAAACTGGAGGCATGCCTACTGCTGTGGTCAGATCTAGCAGTTTTAGATCTCACCGTCCATTTTTTGCCATCAAGATGCAACTGTCATACATAATAGAGTATCAATTGGTAATGCTACTCCAGTGTGCAAAATGCATTGTGGCTCTTTTAAAAAGCAATATATTAAACAATGTCACACCATATAATTAAGTAGTTTGATATTCCCTTTTGGCTAGCTCGTTTATATCTATCTCTTTTTTTATGTTTGCAGAAAGTCCCTACAACCTTTGCTAAGCAATATATCGGTGACATAGGCACTTGGGACCTGGACCTACAGCTTTCAAATGGGAGAACTTGGCCTGTCACGTGCCATATCAAGCCATACACTAGGAGGTCAAAAGAGTATAGAGATCCGAGAATCAGTAATGGTTGGAAAACATTTGTTGACGACAGTCATTTAACTGTAGGAGACTACTGTGTGTTTGAGCTGATTGATCGGGTTCGCCATAGAATTATATTCAAAGTTCACATATTCCGAGCTAAACTTGGAAATTGATTACATATAATTATATGGTGGCTTATGTATTGATGTTGTTTATGTGATTCTCTATGATAGAGTAATCTTATTTGTAACGAACTTCTTTTATATTCAGTGAACTTTATGATTTTCAGTATTCTACTTTCTTTCTCTAATTTTGTTTGGTGGAATATATATATATTGAAACAAAAAACAAAACCGAATCTCAAGCTATTACTACCACACTCTCGCAATCTCACTTTGAGAAATACAAAATAGGAAGAACACTCAAGCTAGCTGTCTCTAATTTTCTCTCAGAGATATATTGCAGCAGCAGCACCTCACTTGTTCCTCTCTCGCACACAAGGGCTTCTAAGTGGATGACGTGGGTAATGAAAGCCACCCAATTCATTTTTGAAATCAGCCTCCACACATCACGTGAGACCCAACCCAACACTATTCTTGCTCACACACGCATATATTGCTTGTCCTTATCTTCTGATAGCAGCTGTGCAGCTTGTGCAGAATGTGCAGAGGAGGCAACAAAAGATTTTATGCCTTTGGAATAAAATAAATACAAATAAATGCTATATATTAAGCTACAGCTGCAGCCAAGGTTCAAAAAGTACTACGGATAGCTTTGTTCCATAAATTGTTGACCAAGCTTTGAAACGCATGTGGAGTCTCAGATCTTTTGGTCCCTCATATTTGACCAAAGCTTTGTTCCATAAATGCTATATTCCTAACTTAATCGCTTAGGTGCATACAAATGTCTAATTTTCTTCCAAAGGGTTGATCTTGGTCCAAATTAAGGAGATATAATACTTAATATAGTCCATTGATAGATATTAACTTATCACTTTTTAATACAACTCTAGTCAGTCTGTATAATGAGAGAAACCAAGGAGTTGGGCACAATGGACTCATTTAGGGAGCAATATACTGAATATTGGTATAGACTACCATTGCGTTTTAAGCTTATTGTTATAGACGAGTCGACGACCAAGTATTGGGAACACAGAACATATTTATGACTCATAATATGAGTTTAACATCACCACCTTAATTTGGGGTATAACATTCACTACCGTATTATGAGTTTTCCATATGTCAAGTTTATCAATCATGATTAACTATGATTAATCATTTACAATTAATACATCTTCCATTATTCTCTCTCATCAATGCATTCATTGTACATATTTGAAGTTTCCACACTTTTCCTATTTTTTCCTTTATCTCTAGTCTGAGTCGTCTGGCAATGAAAGCCAGAAGTACAGAAAAATTAAAAGCAAGAATATGGCTGTGAGTCTTGCGACTAACCAGTGGCTTCAGAGCCTTAGCCATCATAGCTAAAGAAGTTCTCCATAAATAAATGACAGAGGATCATTACATTCCACATAGTAAACATAAGCTACCAATCATCAAACATAGAGTGCGAGCAATATTCTTTTCTAGTAATCTCAGCTCTTCCGATCGAAGGCTAAAGGATGGGTTCTTGCAGCCGAAGAGAAGGTGAAGCCCCTGTCTTTGAAGAGAACACTAGTCTTCCTCCAACTCCACTCTCCAAAGTTGTTCTGCCAAAGGCTCTTCAAAGTGGGAAGCTTGTAAGTTCATCCAACCCTAGCCTAAACTTCAACTTCTTGCTTAACTTACATACTTAGTTACAGACTTACAGTACATTTTCTTTTTCTCTTCATAAAAATTTGAAAAAAAAGGAGAAACTTTCATGTTCTAACAAGCAGTGCACCCCAAAACATAATTCTTGTTTTGGCTTTGGTATGCATGACATTTTTCTTGGTATATATGCATTTTCATGGAAAAATTTTACCTTTGTTTTTTTTTTGTTATATGCTCTTTTCCTTACCTGCTCTGGAGTTTTGGCTTAGACCCTGGATCTGTTGAGTGGATCATGTGCCACTCCCTTTCTGCTGTTCTTTCTGTCTGTTTTCTTTGTTAGTTTGCTTAGTCTGTTTTCCCCTTTGGGACTTACATGTTCCTCTTGGATGGCTTTGTCTTGGGCTGTCCGGTCGATCTCTGTGTTCTGTTCTGTTTGTGTTGAATGAAATTCATTGAGCCAAAAAAGGGTTTTGGTTTGTATTTCACAAAGGCAGATAACATTTGGCAATATTTGTGAATCTTTTCAATATAATGCCTTGTTATATATTCATGTCTTTGTTGCATCTCTTATTTTATGAATTACATGTTGGAACTAAAATATCTCTGTCTCGATTGCATTTACATGCCTCTTGTCTTGATTGCTGCACAGCAATATATACCATCCACGTGTGTTTCCATGTCCTACACAATTACATGCACACCTAATATGAGAAAGTTACCAATTTAAATGATCAGGAAATTCCAAAGATGGCTGTGATTGAGTATGACATTGGAAATTGTATGGCAAACACAGTATTCCTAAAAGTTCCAAATGGAGGAGTGTGGCCAGTAAAATTGACAAAGAGTAGGGAGGGCAAAATTTATTTACAAAAGGGCTGGCCAGAATTTGCAAAATTTTACTCTATATCTGAGGGATACATCTTACTGTTCAGCTATGAAGTTGACCGTTCAGTTTTCAGGTACGAATTATGCATACCAACGCTCCGGAGATAGATTATCCACTCATTTCAAGTCCTGCTGAGGAACCTAATAGAGGTATATATGAAAAAATTTATTATGTTTGCGTGAGTGACCAATTAGAATTTTTTTGGTCGGATTTTTTATTCCTTTTAAGACTTTTCATGGGGAGGAATCATGGATCGAATTGAACAGGTGGTACTGGAGTAATGCCTACTGCAGATAGGGCATTTTCAAGTGCTAGGAGTTTCAGATCTGAACATCCGTTTTTTGTGATCAACTTGAAAGGATCATACCTCAAATTATATCACTTGGTAAGCTTTTTTCAATAAAATCCCAGTTTGTATAATGAGATAAATGAGTTGGGCACAATGGACTCCTTTAGTCACCAATATATTAAATATCCAATCACCATATAAAAGTTATTTGATGACCTCGATCTTTTGGCTTAATTTGTGTGTATATATTTCTCTTTTTTATGTTTGCAGAAAATTTCTGTATCCTTTGCCAGAAACTACATCTTTAAAACAGGATACACTCGAGGTGTTAACTTAAATATATCAGATGGGAGAACTTGGTCTGTCAAGTGCAGTGTTAAGGCATACGGTTTGGAGAGAAAAGACTTCGCAAGATTTCATGATGGTTGGAAAGCATTTGTGCGAGAAAATGATCTGAAAATAGGGGATGGATGTGTGTTTGAGATGATTGATCAACATGGCCCTTAAAGTCACTTTCAAAGTTTACATATTCCGAGCTAATTAAAAATGCATACTGATAAATTATATGCATTGTAGCTTAAGATTTGATATGGTAAAGATGATGTTATGCCATGTAAGCAGGATTATGTTAAGACAGAGTAATTTTATTTGAACCCAACTTGCTGCGTATGTATAGCAGTAAAACTTATGATCACTTTCAATATTTTACTCTTCTTTATCTAATTTTGATTTGGTGGAAAGAGTTATCTAAATGTGTACCCTTGCAGATGAATAATGAGATGGTTCATGGACCTAGGAATGGAGACCATATAAATGTCTGATAGTACTATAATTTGGACTTAACTTCATTAAAACAGCCACCTTACAATTAATGTATGAAAAAGTGACTCAACCAATAACAAGAGCACTTGAAAAAACTATGTTGTTTGAATAAAATGCAAAAATAAAAACCTACTAAGAGAGTTTCAATTGAAGAGAAAATTTTAGATCCAAACCACAATGTTAATTAACCAAATTAAGCCTAAGAAAGACTTTAAATGCTAGCTATCATCACATACTAAGAAAAGATAATTTAGTTTATGTTGACAAATCTAGGAATGATATCATGTTTCAACAAATTCAACCAACAATGCTATCAAAAATATCAATATAATAACTAGACCTACAATGCTAGTCTGACATCTGAAAGAAAAAAAGGTTTATCATAAAGAGATCCATTTATAGTTTGTTCAATAAATGCTCTTTTTAACACTTTTATCTTTAGCACTGTATTTGTAATAAATCTCCGGTTCATCTTTTTCAAGACCTACTGCTGATTTTTGTTAAGGTCAATTTTTGCCCTACTCCTTTACACAAAACCAGAAATTTCTTGTTGTGGTTGGAAACCATTTGGAAAAAAGCAGCTAAGCACATATTAAGAAAAAGCTCCAGAGTTATTGGAAAGATTTGTAAAATCTGCCAACGCAGGAATGCATTCAAGCATATCTCAACATATGTGGATCAGTTTGGACTCTTTGGTTCTTAATTTTTGGCCTGTAGCTAGCATTGCAGAAAGCTCTGATATGGTTTGTTAATTATATTGAACAAATAGAAGAATGCCACCTGTGTTGACCCACTTTGTTTGCAAAAGGCATCCTGGTCCAAAACGCTCACTGTCTGCAGACTGTGGTGGTGTACCACTGTACCAGGCTATGAGGCCAGCTTTGTTTTACATATATCTGGTCTCATTTCTTTCTCTTCTTGGTCTTCTTGTTCCTATTGCTTGTGCTGAACGTTTGTCCCTTCCTCATATTTGTTCTTGTGGGCTTTCAGGCGTTGCTTAAGTTTTTATATGTCCCTCTTTCTTTCTCTTCTGATTTTCTAAGAAACTTTCATTCACTCCTCGCAGTAGGTTACTAGTAGTACAATTTCAGCTTCGAAGGCTAAACGATGGGTTCTTGCAGCCGCAGAAAAGGTAAATCCCCTGCCTTTGAGGAGCACACTACTCTTCCTCCATCTCCACTTTTCTTCAAGGTTGTTCTGGCCAAGGCTCTTCAAAGTGGGAAGCTTGTAAGTCCATCCAAACCTACCTAGCTAAAACTTCATTTCTTATACATGTTCATATCTTTTTGCTCAACTTAAAGTACATGTTCTTTTCTCTTCATTAGAAAAAANGTACATGTTCTTTTCTCTTCATTTTAAAAAAAAAAAAAAAAGGAGAAAAAGAGAGAAACTTTCATTTTCTTTTCACATTCTAACAAGTACCCCCAAAAAATTTTCTTGTTTTTGGCTTGGTATGAATGACATTTTTATTGGTATATATGCACTTTCAATTTCATGGAGAAATTCTACCTTTTTTTATTTGGTTATATGCTCTGGAGTTTTAACAAGTTTCACCTCTCCCTTTCAGCTGCTGTTTCTATCTATCTGATTTTCTTTGACAGTTTGCTTTGTATGTTTTCCCTTTAGGGACCTACATGTTCCTCTTGGATGCCTTTGTCTTGGGCTGTCCGGTTGGTCTGTTTGTGTTAAATGAAATCCATTGACCAAAAAAAAAGTTTTGTTTTGTGGATCTTTTTAATATACCTGTTCAGTATCCTGTGGTACATTCTTGTATTTGTTGCATCTTTTCTTTTACGAATTAGAGTTAAAATATCTTGTTTTAGCTACATGTATTCTGATCAGTTTGTGGCTTATTGTTTAGCAAGGGTATTGTACATGTGACTAGGTAAATGCTATTACTAACTAATTAAGTTTCAAATTGATTGCATTTACATGCCTCTGTTTCGATTGCTGCACAACAATGCATGTGTTTACATGAACATCTAATTTGATGAAGTTATCAATTTCGATCCTCAGGAAATTCCAAAGATGGCTGTGATGGAGTATGACATTGAAAATCGTATGCCAAACACAGTATTCCTAAAAGTTCCAAATGGAGGAGTGTGGCCAGTAGAATTGACAAAGAGCAGCGAGGGCAAGGTTTATTTACAAAAGGGCTGGCCAGAATTCGCAAAATTTTACTCTATATCTGATGGATACATCTTACTGTTCAGCTATGAAGGTGACCGTTCCAGTTTCCAAGTACGTATTATGCATACCAACGTTTCGGCGATAGATTATCCACTCATTTCAAGTCCTGCTGAGGAACCCAATAGAGGTATATATATGAAAAATTTTATTATGTTTGGTCGAATTTTTTTATTCCTTTTAAGACTTTTCATGGAGTTGAACCATGGAAACCAACAGGACGTATCACTGAAGGCATGTCTACTCCTGCAGATAGAACATTTTCAGGGTCTAAGAGTTTCATATCTGACCATCCATTCTTTGCGATTAAAATGAACCAGTCATACATAAAATTGTGTCACATGGTAAGGTTTTTTTTCAACACATGCAATATTATTCCCATGCAGTCTGTATGAGTTGGGCAGAATGATGAACTTGTTTATATATTTTTCCTTTTTTTATGATTGCAGAAAATCTCTTCAGCATTTGCCGAAGAACATATCTGTGGAATAGGAGGCACTCGGGATGTGATCCTACAGATATCATATATGAGAACGTGGTCTCTCAAGTGCACTCTTTCGGTATACGGTGTTCATAAGAAAAAATATGCAAGATTCTATGATGGTTGGAAACACTTTGTGCGGGAAAATGATCTGGAAATAGGGGATGACTGTGTGTTTGAGCTGATCGACGGAGATCGCCCTAAAATAACATTTGAAGTTTACATATTTCGAGCTAATTAATGCGCAAACTGATTATCCCTCAAGAAAAAAAGAAGAAAATGCCGACTGATTATATGCCTGGTACCTTATGATTTACTAGTTAAGATGATGTTGTGCCATCTAGGATGTGTGAAGATTATGTTAAGTTAGATTTGAAACAAATTCGATTTGAACCAAATTTCATGCTTATATATATCATGATGAACACAGTTAAGTTTATGGTTACTTTCAATATTTTACTCTTCTTTATCTAATTTTGGTTGGTGAAAAAAATGACGAGTTTTGTAAATGTGTTCTCTTTATTGATAACTGGGTACTCATGTTTTTATTGGAACTCCCATTACAACAGCTACATTACAATTAATGTATGAGAGGTGACTAATTAAAAGGCAATAATCATTTACCAAAAAAAAAAAAAGGGCAATAATCATAAGTTCATAACGAATGCTGCAACTAAATCCCAACCAACTAGGTTTACTAACAACTAAACCAAACAAAGGCACACAATTGCCCAACAAAAATTAAAATTGACCTACATATAAAATTATAAATTGCAAATCCAAATAAAACCATTTTGTCCATACAAAAAAGGAACAAGGTACAACCCGAAGAGATAAATGGCACAAGTCCCAACAGAGGTCTTCCTCTCAAGTTGTGTAAACTCCAACTCTTGAACCAAAAGCAATGGGTTCGTACTTCATAGCATTAAACGTCTGCTAGCTGCATTATTGAAACCAATGGTACACACTACACAGGAAGCCTCCAAAGCTAACCACTCCCAATAAATTACTTTTGTACTTAGCAAACCCCATAATATTATATTTATATATTTAAAGTTGAGGGCTGTACGTAGGGCTCTATTACAGTAACTAGTAGTAGTACCTTCCCCAAAAAAGCTTCACAGAGTGAGTTTGACAGCAAACAGTGAATGTGTCATCAATTGGTCAATAAGTTCGACCAACTCAATTGACAGAGGAGCGTTAGAATGTACCTCTTCATTAAAGTCGTCAAAATTAAGAGGGAGATTTTCTGGCTGAGACTGAGAACATAAAAAACTTTAAAAAATTCTCAGCTTTCTTCTTCCATAAGTTTTTTAACCCATCTTAAGGCTTTTGATTTGGTACTTCAATTCAAGGATGGCTTCTCTTCGCTTGGAAACGAATGACCCGCCAACCTTTTCTGCTACCACTCTCCATTTTTTTAAGGTTATTCTGGAGGACACTTTAGAAGACAAAAAACTTGTAAGCATTTCTCTCTCTCTCTAACCAGAGGAAATAATGCAACTTATCATGGGGTTTGTTTCAAAAAATTTAGGCATGCCAACTCGCAGACCTCCTAGCTAATTGCTTGAAAGTTGAAATACTAGAATTTAATCTTCCCTTATATTTTCTTTTAATGTCATGCTACTGTTGAGATCAAATGATCGATTCATTTCTTGACCGAAAAAGAAAAAAAAATCTAAAAATGTTCTTTTAATTTAGCATGACATCTCTGTACAGAAAATTCCTAAGAAATTTTTGGGGCAATATGGAGATGATCTATCAAATCTAGTATGTCTTAAGCTTCCAAGCGGTTCAGAATGGCATATGGAACTGAAAAAGTGCAATGGTGAGGCTTGGTTTGAGAAGGGTTGGCCATAGTTCTCTGAGTTTTACTCCCTAGGCTGCTGTCACTGGCTGGTTTTTCGATATGAAGGCGATTCCAAATTTCATGTTTGCATATTTGATACAAGTGCCACAGAGATTGATTATCCCATCACTTCCTTCAATTGCGACCGTCCTGCTGACATTCATAGGCAACCAACAATGCCGCAGATGGAAGCAACTGAGGATAATGTTTCTGTTGAAATCTTGGAGGAAAATCCTTCATGCCCAAAAACAAGGGACAAATCTCCATTGGAAGTTGAAATCTTAGAGGACTCTCCATCACCATGTCCTCGGCCTCACAAAAAAAAGAGAACAAGTTCAAATAGTAAAGCAGAGAGCAACACCAACTTGCAAAAAGGGGTTCCACATCTTAAACAAGAAATGAAAAGTATGGAATACATAATTAGTTTTTTATTTTGTACTTTATTGTGTTTCCTATAAAAAAAATAATAATAACAAGCTGCATTGTTAATTACTATTTATGTAATATCCTGTTATAATCTTTAACAGGTGAAGATGGCGGTGGCTCGTTAAATACTCAAAGATTCCCAAAACGAACAACTGAGGTTCTTGGGAGGATGCATCCATTGACTACAAGTGAAAAGGCTATAGCTCTTGAGAGAGTTAATGCTTTCAAATCAGAGAACCCTTTTTTCAAGGTTGTCATGCAGCCCACTTATATCTGTTATGCTTGTCTGGTAAGATTTCTAGAACACCTTGCTGGTCCATAACAGCTTCTGCTAACTTGTATTAGTAGAAATCAGTGTGAAGAAGGAAGAAGCAAAGCAAATATTATTCTTCTCCTTCAAAAAGTTTCTTATTGTCTTTCCTGTTTTCCCCTTTTTTTTTTCTCTAGAATGTGCCATCTGAGTTTGTGAGGAAACATCTTATGACGCAGCCCGGGAACGTAATCCTTCAGGTTTCGGATGGGAGAAGTACTTGGTCTGTTAACTTCACATATAAAAATTCAAAAGGACGATTTTGGCATGGCTGGGGTGAATTTGTAAGGGACAATAATTTGAAAGTTGGTGATGTGTGTGTTTTTATGATGATTAACAAGATTAAACGCTTATTCAAAGTTCTCTTTTCGCGCACCACAGAAGCTGCAAATTGGCCCTTTTCACCAGGTAATTAAATCTGTTAATCTGTGAATTTGTCTGCAATATAACTTACACATATATAATTTTTTTTTTCTATGTAATTATGGGAGAAGACAGGTTATGGCAGAGGAGCAATTGATCAGGTCAAAAAGGAGAGAAGCCCCATAAACAAAGTTGAATCTGATTGCACCATGAATTGTGAAATTGGCACCACAACTAATCAAGTCGATCCAAACGAATTTGAAGGTGAAGTTAAAGTTAAAGTTGGAATTGCCAAGTCCAGGAGAATGAGAAATTGAGGCTAAGGAAATCTGATTATATTTTTTTGTTTGACCGTAGGCAAGTACACAATGTACTCAACGGTTGGTGGGCAGGTTACTCAAACACCTTCATCTTTGAGGATTCGTGAGGCTGCCGACAAGTTCATTCCAACCAATCCCTTCTTCAAAGTCTTTCTGGGGTCAGCCTGGAAGCACTCAAAAGTGGTACTGTTATAATCATTGACTGCATAATTTATACGAATTTGCTTTACACATGCACGTACGTGTATAGTACTTATCGTCTATGGTTGTTTAGAGCACAAGAACATATGCAATAGAAATGGCACCAAGGCATCCTCAAGACCTCTGCACTTTTATAATTAGCTCTAGCTCTAAATCATCGATCTCCATTAATATTTATCCTTCTTCCCCACTATCACTCTATAGTGACTGTACTCACCCATATATATGTATATCTATTTTATGCAGCATGTACCAGCTAGCTTTTCCAAGAGTTATTTTAAAAAGAAGGAACAAACTGCCATGCTTCAGGTCAGAGATAGATCGTGGCCTGTGAATTTGCACGCTTATAAGCAAAAATTCAGTATTTCTGCTGGCTGGTCTGCATTTTCCATGGAAAATTGTTTAAGTGAAGGAGTTGTTTGCATATTTGAGCTCATCCAGTTAAATGACATTGTACTCAGAGTTCACATTTTTAGAGAGTGATTATTGTCATTTAGAATTTTAGAGGGTCTTTGGTGAGCTCAGATATCACATTTTGGTTTTTTCTGTTAATTGTTAAGGGCTGTATAGCTGAACCCATTAGACTCGTGGTAACTCATCAGTGGTTGATGGCCTCTGAGCTTCAAAATTTCTAATGCAATTCTGTAATGATTGATGAGAAAAAATTAATTTGGTTCATGTGTTTTATCCAAAAAACGAATTTGGTCAATATAGTTTTAAAATTTCGTACTTGATCCTTGTGTTTTATATTATTTACAATTTAAAATATTTTATAACTAAAATAAAACTTTTTCTTAAATTAAAATTAATTGACTCACGAATTTTAGTAAAAATAACAAAAACTCATATATGTAACATTTAATTTGATTTTTAAACAAAAATTGAAATTTTGAGTTTTTTAAATTATCCTTACATTGTAAAAATATAAAATATAGGGACCAAATTTGAAATTTTAAAACTACAAAAATCTTCAAACATAAAGACTAAAAATGTTTTTAACTCATGATTCATCATATTCATATCAGATGAAGTTAAAAATTTTACTTATTTAATAACTTAATTTTAACCGTTCATTGTTTGGATAGTAGCATCACAACTCAAAGCAAATTTTGCAAGGCCCAAAGGTTAAGTGGGAAATATTACTATTAAGTATATTATTTATTTAAATTCATGCTACTATTGACATAAAAACTTATATTTAATATTATTGGCAGCGTAAATTGAAATAGATAACCTTAAAAACAAATATTAAGAAAAAAAGAAGAAAAAAATCAATTAATCAAGTATTCGATGGGAAATATATTGTGTTAGACAACAACATCACATGACACGATGTTCAATAGTTATAGCTGATAACATCAGCATTATATAATTATTAATATTTAAAACAAAAAATCTTGAAGTACGTCAATTAAGTAATTTCACAGTATAATATTTTTAGGCGGTGAATCGATTTATGACCAGTTAAAAAGTAATGACTATTCAATTAGATAACAACAGAGGTATCATTTTTTTTAGTAATTAACAGAGGATCAATTTTCTAGCAGAGAACTAGAGAAGTACTGAAGAACACAATTTAAACCCAGACATAAACAAACCTTACAAAAACTGGAGCTTTGGTCCATCCATACACTGGTGATGAAAAAGCTTTGAAACACGTGATCTCAGAGCTTTTTGAAGTTCAACAATGGCTTCTCTTTCCCATTTTTTCAAGATTATTCTGGACGACGGTTCTAGAGTCACCAAACTTGTAAGCACCTCTATCTCTGTGAGATGAGATATTAGAAATTAAGATTAGAAATTATTATTTTTTAATTGATGATCAGCTGCATGGCATGTATACTGTTGTGTAGAGGATTCCCAAGAAATTTGTGAGGAAATATGGAGAAGATCTGTCAAACCCAGTCTGCCTTATGCTTCCAAGTGGTTCAGAATGGGAAGTAGAATTGAAAAGAAGCGATGGTGAGGTTTGGTTTGAAAAGGGTTGGGCAGAGTTCTCTGAGTTTTGCTCTCTGGATTACAAATACTTGCTAGTTTTTGGATACGAAGGGAATTCGAAATTCAAGGTTTGCATATTTGATAAAAGTGCCATGGAGATCGACTATCCCCCTACAATGGTCGATGTAGAAGAAACCCAAAACAAAGAAGATGATCATTCTGTTGAAATTCTGGAGGATTTTCCACCATGCCCAAAAACAAGGCAGAAATCTCTATTAACATGTCCTCCGCCTCAAAAGAAAAGAAGAACAAGTTCAAGTAGTAGAGAAGATACCAACATCAACTTGCATAATGTGGTTCCACGTCGTAATTCAGAAATGAAAAGTACGAAATGCATAATTAGTCTTTATTTCTATTTTTTGCATTATTGTGTTTTCTACCAAAACAATTAATAATATGCTGTGCTTTTAATTACTTTTCTTTGAAATATCTTTTTACTATCTTTAACAGGGGAAGATTTGCCCATAAAAAGAGGTGGAGGCAGGTCTAGCACTCAAAGGTTCTTAAATCAAACACATGATCAGGTTCTTGGGAGGATGTGTCCATTGATTTCAAGTGATAAAGCTATAGCTCTTGAGAGAGCTAATATTGCTTTGAAATCTGAAAATCCTTCTTTCAAGATTTCCCTGAAACCCTCATACATCAGAAGTTATTTGGTAATATTTCTATCGCTACTTACTCTCTCATAGTACAGAATTATTTATACTCTCTCACTTGAAAAAAATTCTTTTGTCTTTCCCTTTATATGTAGTATTTGCCATCACACTTCACCAAGAGACATCTTATTAAGCAGCCTGCTGGTAATGCCTTCCTTCGGTTTGCAAATGGAACAAAAACTTGGTCTGTTAAGTTCAAATATGAAAGCTTAAAAGCTCGATTCAAGTATGGTTGGAGGGCATTTGTAAGGGACAATAATTTGAAAGTTGGTAATGTGTGTTTCTTTACCTTGATTAAGGGCACTAAACTTTTATTTGAAGTTGTTTTTTTCGCCACCATGAAAGCTGCAAATTGCCTCTTGTTGCCAGGTAAATGTGAATCATATGTGAATTTATGCTCCATTATGTCTACAT
The DNA here is from genome assembly GCA_003254885.1 of Purshia tridentata. Taxonomy (NCBI): domain Eukaryota; kingdom Viridiplantae; phylum Streptophyta; class Magnoliopsida; order Rosales; family Rosaceae; genus Purshia; species Purshia tridentata. Next base: position 7,735 of record QANT01004308.1, on the reverse strand, counting down.
ATAACTCACACATATTGTTGTTATTTTCTTTGTAATTTCCAGGGAATGAGAGAGGAGCAAGTGATCTGGTCGAGAAAAAGAGAAGCCCCATAATTAAAGTTGAATCTGATTGCACCATAAATTGTCAAATTGGCATGTCCAGCTCTTTTGATCCTTCTCTCGCAATTGAAGGCAGCGGTGGCCTGTCTCTAGGTGAGTGAGGTAAAGTTAAAGCTAAATTTGGCATGTCCATGAGAATGAGATTATATTTTGTTGGTTTTACTGTAGGCAAGCACAAAATGTCGAAGCTTGGTTTGAGGGATCTTGAAGCTGCCAACAAGCTCGTCTTAAAGAATCCATCCTTCAGAGTCTCTTTCAGGTCATCCCATCTGGTGCATGTGGTAGGGTCATTGACAACATATTTATACAACCTTGCTTCAAACATATATATACATCACATGCAAGCTAATTACTTATGTATACGTATATATCTATCTTATGCAGTCTGTACCAAGTAGTTTTGCCAAAAGTTTTATTAAAGAGCAAAAACAAGCTGTGACGCTTCAGGTCAGAGATAGATCGTGGCCTGTCAATTTGATTCGTAATGTTAAATCATTATCAGCTCAATTTTCTGGTGGCTGGTCAGCATTTTGCAAGGAAAATTGTTTAAGAATTGGAGACGTTTGCATATTTGAGCTCATCCACAGGAATGACATTGTACTGGAAGTTCACATTTTCAGACGTGGGTTAAGCAAAGTTAAAGAGGTGTGCTGAGCTCAATTGTTATTTTGCTATGGAAATGGACCACTTTTTGGTGTATTTAAAGAGAGTTTCTGGATCTTGGCCAAAAAGAAAAAGAAAAAGAGAGAGAGTTTCTGGATACTAGAGTAATTATATTTTTTCTGTTAATTGTTATTGTTGAAATATTTCTGATCTTGTAAATCTTGAAGTTATGAGATCTTATACTACCCAAGTAATTCTAGATCTTATACTAACCAATTAAGGCAACAAAGGCAAAGGCTTAGCCATATCTGCCTTTCCTTCTGTGCATTTCTGCTAGTGCCTTCACTTCCCCCATTGTTTGATAAGTTAAAACTCAACTGAAAAATTAATGGTACCAACGCACTGAAAAAATCTTGTAAATTTGATAAGTGTCCCAATTTTATATGATCACTTGAGCTATAAAGTATCTCTCATGTGATGTTATGTCTCTGCTTCTTATATTTGTTGAACTTTGAATACAAATTTTCGGGGATTAATTTAGTCACTACAATATTACTAAGATTGTAAAATCAATTTAAAACTAATATCTCTACTCTGTGTTACTTATCTGATTTTGCCACAATCTTGTGTAAAATTTCATGGTCAGATCGTTTGATAATGATACTGCAAGTATGTCCTATGATGCATAATTGGTTGCGATGATTTCTATACAGTGCCCATAGACATCAAATAATGGGATAATATCTTATTTATTTAAAATTGAACTCACTGCAAACCACATTTATTTTTAACAAATAAGATATTAATGACGTGTAAACACATCATCTAGTGAATAAATTTAGTGTTTCAAACATCATTAAGCCATCTATAAGACTAAAATCACATATAAAATAGTTAAAACCTACAGAAATTTGCCTAATAACATTGAAGGAACTACAAAGTATTGTAAACGTGCGATGGTTAACATTTTAAGAATCAAAATAAAAATTATATTAAACATTGAAAATTTGGTATGAGTGTCATTAGATGGCAATGAGGCGGGTCGGGATTAGGTTTGCCAATACCATCCCCGCCTCACCAACCCTAAATATTTTTCTTTGATCAACTAAGAATTCATTGAATTATAAAAAATTTACAATAGAAAGGTCTAACAAAGTAGGATTAATTCGAACTAGGCTTTGTACTTTTTTGACATAAATTAGAAAAGTACACAATTCAGTTTCACAATCCTCCCTTACTAGGATCATCCATACACAAATTATGATACTCAAATGAAGGCTCAAAAGGGAGAAGATATAACCCAAAAACTATAAAGGCCGAGCAAAGCACATACAGAGACATCCAAACATATATACTTTATGTGTGATTTATCTGAATTTTACCTCAATACTAGGTCAAATTCCCTAGTCTGATTGTGTGATAATTATATGGCGACATGTGATGACGCATAATTGGTTAGTTGTGTTGATGTTTAACAATAAAGAGTACTCACTCAACAAAATTATTAACCAAATTTTGTTCACCAGATAATGTAATATCAAATATGATCTCATTCTATACCTTACTTATATTCAACACATAGGATGCTCACCTAAGGCATTATTTGGTGTCCAAATTTAGTATTTCTGTTACTATAAATTAATCACATGTACACATATCAAAAAAGAAATCAAATGTAAGTTACCTAACGCTGACATAAATCTGGCACCAAAGGAACAAATTTAATAGCATGGAAGGAAATAGGAAGTAATTGAAAATGTGGTGTGAGTGGTACTTCTTTTTGCTTTCACCCCACTTCGCATTTTCTCATCTGTTAATAATCTACATATTGTTATAAACCACTATTAATGCAAGGTAACCTATTCATATATTTCTTATATATATATTCCAATTATGGTACTGGTACATGGACTGCTTCCCCTTCCAATTGGCTGACTTCTCAATTACTGTCATTTGGCTCCTTTTATATAATGGGAAATTTCCACATAAACTAAATTGCCAAATATGTAATTTTGGTAAATAAAACTTAAGACGTATATCCACGTAAAGGTAACTGCCAATAGTTAATTTTGTTCAAGCATTAATTAAAAAAGTGCTTTACAGTTTACACTTACAGACAAGAAGTAACGAAATTTTATTTTTTTGGCCACTTAAGAAGTAAATAAAAATTAAAACCAAGCATTGACTAATCAGACAGTGACTCTTCAGTTGGTAGCAATCATAACTAAGTATGCGTGTTGAGCTTTGTGGATAAGTTACCATCATTAAATAACGTAAACCAACCTTCATTAATCTCAAGCTCTGTTCATCTTCTTCATAGACGAATCCTACTCAACTCTTCTGTTTGTATTTATCTCTTGTCTGTTTTCATAATCATGTAACATTGTAACAAGTCCATGAGAAATTGAGCATGCTGGACTCTCAGATTGTATTACTATATAATTCAACTTCAATACAATACACCCCACTGAGTGTGGTTCATATTCTAAGAGTCTTTACTTCTCACAAAAAACAACCTTCAAAATTTACAGCTCGGTTCTTCCATGAAACTGGTGAAAATTGGCAAAAGCTTTGAAACATCTTAAGGCTTTTGAAGTCCTTCAAAGATGGCTTCTCTTCCACGGGAAATTGATGACCGGCCAACGATTTCTGCTACCATTCCTCACTTTTTAAAGATTATTCTGGAGGACACTATAAGGGACAGCAAACTTGTAAGTACCTCTCTCTGTCTCTCTCTAATGTAATGTTACTGCATAACTCCATTTTCCAATATTTGTATGTGACATGAACAGACATTGTGAACAATGCTCTCTGCAGTTTATGTTTGCTACATCATCTGTACTATATGTATAATGGTATTTTCTAGCGAGGGTTGTACTTGACTTGGTGTATTTGGTAGGGTTGGTATTGTGCAATATGCTAATTTAATTTCTAAAATAAAAATTATGGAAGTCTCCGATTATGAACAAGGGAAAAAAAAAAAAAAAAAATCTCATCAAGGGGTTTTACAGTCCTTCTAGCTAATAGCTTGAAAGTTGAAACACTATAATTTAATCATAACTTTATTTTTATTATAGTTATATCATATATGCTACTGTTGAGATGAAATGATGATTCATTTCTTGCCCACAAAAAGATCAGAACATGGTTTTTCAATTTAGTTTATCTCTGTGCAGAAAATTCCTAAGATGTTTGTGAGGAAATATGGAAAACATCTGTCAAATCCAGTATATCTTAAGCTTCTGAGTGGGTCAGAATGGCAAGTTGAACTGAAAAAATCCGACAACGAGGCCTGGCTTGACAAAGGTTGGACAGAGTTCTCCGAGTTTTACTCTTTAGACTGTGGTGACTTGCTGGTTTTTGGATATGAAGGGGATTCTAAATTCCAAGTTTGCATATTTAATAGAAGCACCACCGAGATTGATTATCCCATCACTTCCAACCATTGCGACCAGCCTGCAGACTCTAATGGGGAACCAACAATGCCTCAGATGGAAGCAACTGAAGATGATATTTCTGTTGAAATTTTGGAAGAAATTTCACCTTGTGCAAAAACAGAGAAAATTCCATTAGATGATGACTCTGTTGAAATCTTGGATGAATTTTCATCATGCCCAAACACAAGGGAGAAATCACCATTATATCCATCTATTGAAATCTTGGAGGACTTTCCACCATCCCCAAAAACAAGAGAGAATTCTTCATTATATGATGCTTCTGTGGAAATCTTGGAGGACTTTCGAACATGCCCAAAAAGTAGGCAGAAATATCCATTACCATGTCCTCATCCTCACAAGAAAAAGAGAACTAGGTCAAGTAGTAAAGGAGCGAGCAAAATCAACTTACAAGATGGGATTCCACATTTTGAATCAAAAATGGAAAGTATGGAATATATAACTGGTCTTATTTTTGTTTCTTTTACATCACTATGTTTTCTACCAAAACAATCAATAAGATTAAGTGTTAATCAGTTACTGTTCTTGCAAACATCGGAACAAGTGAAGATGATTTTTATGCAAAAGAAGATGGTGGAGACTCCACTAGCACTCAAAGGTTCCTAAAACGAACACCTAAGGTTCTTGGGAGGATGCATCCATTGACTACAACTGAAAAAGCTATAGCTCTTGCGAGAGCTATTGCTTTCCAGTCTGAAAATCCTTATTTCAAGGTTGCCATGCAGCCCTCCTATATCCAACAAAGTTATTTGGTAAGCTTTTTATATAGAGTACATATAGACAACCCTGTTATTTGGTATTAAGCAAGTATGGTGCTCTCTCTCTCTCTCTCTCTCTCTCTCTCTCTCTCACACACACACAAAAGAATAATAAATATTGTTCTTCTAAAAATTGTCTTATTATCTTATTCCTTCTTTTTTCCCCCAGTCTGTGCCATCCAAGTTTTTCAAGAGGCATCTTATTAAGCAGCCTGCCAATAACGTCATCCTTCGGGTTTCAAATGGAAGAACATGGTCTGTTAAATTCAAATATGGAGACTCACAAGCCCTTTTCCAGTATGGTTGGTTGGCATTTGTGAGGGACAATGACTTGAGAGTTGGTGATGTGTGTGTTTTTATGTTGATTAATAAGATTAAACTTTTATTCAAAGTTGTCTTTTTCCGAACAACAGAAGATGCAAATTGCCCCTTGTCACCAGGTAAATCTGTTGACTTGTGCTCCGTTTAATTTTTCTGCATTATAACCAACACATATTTTGTTCTTTTCTATGCAACTCTGGGGGAAGACAGGCCATGGCAGAGGAGCAATTGATCAAGTTGAAAAAAGGAGAAGCCCCATTGATAAAATTGAATCTGATTGCACCATGAATTGTAAAATTGGCACCACAACTCATGCAGAGTGTCCAGATGAATACAGTGGCGATGTTAAAGTTGAAATTGGTAAGCAGTCGATGAGAATGAGGGAATTTTCAATATTGAGGCTATGGAAATCTGATAATTTTTTGTTGGCTTTTTGCCGTAGGCAAGTACAAATTGTGGAAGTTTGGTGGGCTGGTTACTGAGAAAGGCCTTCATCATTGAGGGTGCTTGAAGCTGCCAACAAGTTTGTTCCAACAAAACCCTTTTTTCAACCTCACTGTGCGGTCAACTTTGAAACACCTGCGTATCTATTTGATGCATCATGTACCAGTCAGCTTTTCAAAAGAGTTACATTAAAGAGAAGAAACAAACTGCGATGCTTCAGGTAGGAGATATTGATCGTGGGGCCTGTGTATTTGATTACTTGTAGGCAATCATCATTCAGATTTCTGTGGCTAGTCTTCATCTGCCAAGGAAAATTGTTTAAGAGGAGGACATCGATTTTTGTATAATTGAGCTCATCAAGTTAAATGACAGTGTTCTGGAAGTTTACATTTGTAGAGACCTTGATTAAGCAAAGTAGTGTATTATTCTCTTCTTGTTTTTTAATGTAACTGTGTTAGCAAATGATGTGCCATGCATCTGATACTAATGAAATTGACGGAGTTGAACAGCAAAGCCATCATGCAGCACGATACCAACTTGCAATGGAGAGAGGAATGTGAAAATGCTTTTGCAGACATGTTCTAATTAATGGCAGGACTTAGTGTGCAAAACATGTCTTTCTAGAAGCAAAGTTAGTAGCACATGTTTAACAAAAATTGATCACATTGTATGAGATAAAGTACAAAATAAGATCATGCTATTCTAGATATTATAAGCAGGTTTTGTGTTCACAAATATTTTGGATCCCAAGTGAGAGTAACGGTTCATTTGTTCATACATGAACTAATTCTTGATCATCTTTATAAGATTGTTCATTTACTTGAAACTTTTGGTTACAATTTGATTAGCCATGTTTCTCTACTCCTACATATTTCCACAAATTTCATCTCATGGTTTCAAACAATTTGGAAAGAGCAGCGATAACATTGTAAGGAATGTTCCTACATTTGGGAACAAGGGAATGCTGTTATCTTCTGAAAAATTTGACCTCCTCCTATTAAGGACTTCATTATAGTAGCAACAAGACCTCCATGAATTTGAAGAAAATAGGGTATTGCATGCGAAAAGAAAAATGTTAACTGAAACAGACATACACTATTAGGGAAGAACTTTGTCAAGCTTAGTAAAATATGTGAAAAAAAAAAAAAANAATATGTAAAAAAAAAAAAAAAAAGTGGTCAACCTGAAATTCAATGGACCAGCCAAAAATTTCATGTAAACCTAGATTAAAGAGGTCAAGATTTATTTGACTTGAAGTAGTTTGGGCAGGCATTGAGTCTAGGATTTACAAGCCAAGTCCTATATTATGTCTTTAAAAATATAAAAAAATACATAGAATGATATAGGGGTTTTTTTTAAGTACAAAACAAAAAAGCCCATGATTGGCCTCCACCTGCAAAAATACAATGATAGGCTGATGCACTATAATGAGCTGAACGCTTGGTACTTTTATTGAGCCCTCGATACTATTCACTAAGAGTTCGGTAAACAATGTCAAGTGCTCGGCAATTGACACTATTAGACAATAATTTTCATGGTGCATCAATAACTATATATTTGAATTGTATAAAATGCCGTGTTATACTGTTATTAATTGTTATTATCAGACAATGAAAATAATTGACAATGATAATTTACTAAATTAAAATATAATAATAATATTAAAATATAAACTACTCATATTATGACACATATATTAGTTACACTACTTAAGTTGAATTGTCAAATTAAAATCCCAAATTTTTTTTTTGGTCAAAAATTAAAATTCAATATTCATATCCTATTATATCGTATTAAGATTTAATTCATATTAAAAAGAGTTCGGTGAACAATGTCAAGTGCTTGGCAATTGACACTATTAGACAATAATTTTCATGATGCATCAATAACTATATATTTGAATTGTATAAAATGCCGTGTTATACTGTTATTAATTGTTATTATCAGACAATAAAAATAATTGGCATTGTGTGACAATGACAATAATTGACAATGATAATTTACTAAATTAAAATATAATAATAATAATAATAAAATACTCATTGAGTGCTTGGT
>QANT01004304.1:0-33349 GCA_003254885.1 Purshia tridentata | reverse complement strand
CCAAAAAAAAAAAACCAAGTGCTGCCCTTCCAAAAAAAATCGATCCGTATGTTACTCTCTATTTGTAGTTGCTGGAATCCTGTAGGTAAAAAATACTCTAAAAATTAGAATCCAATTATAAGTTAATTTATTTAACAATTAATGTAAGAAACTAATACTAAAACTCAAACCTGATTCAAGTGACTTAAGTGAGGCACATGTGCATTACTAAACTGAGAGTTGGGATTAACAAACTGAGAATTAGGATGTCCAAACTGAGAATTGGGATGTCCAAAGTGCCAACTTAAATTGTCCTAAAGAGAATAAAGTGTCAAGATACTAATTGCATATAATTCACTAGAACTCTAAATTAACTTTGGCAAAAGAAATACCTGATTATAAATTGGATGATGAGATAAACTGAATTGATAAGCTGATGGATTAAATATAGGCACATGGGGTGGAGCTATTCGATGAGATGAAACATCTGAAGTTTCTTGATTACGTTTTCCTATATATATATATGTAAAGATAAATTAATGATACAATAAACTAACATAATCATAAAATTCAATTATATGCTAAACAAGAAGCAATAAGAATAACATGTAGATAAAAAATTACATGTACCTTTTGTAGCCTTTTTTTTTCGCTTTTCTAAACTGCTTTTCAATCGACACTTTGTCATTTGTGCCCTCACAGTTGGTGGATTTAGAACTGTCACTTGATTAGGGAGAGTGCTGTCATTGGGTTGTTCATCCATTTTCTTTAAGTTATTCAAAATATTTGTAGTTTCCAAGTCTTTTTCAAGTTGCTTCATCGCCTCTACCAGCATTTCTTTAACAATCTCTGTTCCATAATCACTCAATGAAGCTATATCATAGACATTTCTTCCTTCATGCATCAACTCACTAAGGCGCAATAATCTAGCTGACTTTGGATCGTTGCTTATAGAAGCACATTTGTTATTACTGCCCACAATCCCTTTCTTTGCATCCTTAGTCCACCTCTTCAATATGTATTGTGTAGGTAAACTAGTGAAGTTATTCAAATCAAACACCCTTAAAGCATGACGACACAAGATCCCCATTGACTCAAATAACTTACAAGAACAAGAAATATCCAAAGTCATAGGGTTATATTCGATTCTATATGATCTTTGCTGACCTTCTTCAAATAAATCATAGGCATAAACCCCATCTTTATGGCAAACTTCTTTCACCCTCACTGTGATACAACCCAATAACTCCTTCTCAAAGAAACTAAACAATTTAATAGTGTACACATTAGCTCCATGACTCAACATTCCATTCCTTACTTTTAGATGGGGTACACCATTTTTGCAACGATAATCATCTTCCAACTCCGCTAAACGCATCTCTTCTATTTTTTTCTCATAATGATGCAAAAACTTAATGAGCTCCATTGTTTTAGTAGAAATTTGATGGAAAATATTATTTGTACTTTCACTCCTTTGGGTTGATCTTATATTTGCTGAAAAACTGTCCAAACTAAAAGCTGGGCACCACTTGTCTCGAAGTGAATATAACTTCTTCAGCCACAGCTGATCTCCAAGGTTCAATTCATTAATCATTTCATCCCACGAAGCCTCAAATTCAATTTCACTATCACACCCAAAAAAACACTTGTTAAAATGCTTCTTGAACTTAGGATTAGCAAAAAGATAGCCAAGATTTTCCCTTGCTTTCTTGGCAATGTGCCAAGTGCACAATCTGTGACGTGCCTTTGGAAACACTATTTTAATTGCTTTTGCAATTGCCTTATCCTCATCTGTGAAAATAGTTGTTGGCTCTTTGTTTCCCATTGCTTCTAAAAAAGACTCAAATAACTAGACAAATGACTCGGTACTTTGATCTAAAAGAAAAGCACAGCCAAATAAGACATTCTTCCAATGGTGGTTAACTCCCACAAATGGAGCACAATACAAATTATATTTATTAGTTCGAAATGTTGTGTCAAAGCATACGACATCACCAAAACATTCATAATCTAACTTTGATCTACTATCTTTCCAAACGAAATTTGTCATTCTACTAAATTGATCCAATTGCATTGAGTAGAAAAAGTTAGGATCATCACCTTGCTTATGCTTAAAGTGGTTTAATAGACTTTGTCCATCCCCTGCTTCCATCATTTCATTCTTCTTCCTTTGCAAGTAATTCCATACATCTTTCTTAGTGCATCCAATATTCTCAGCACCACCCACTTCATTTGCTAGGTAGAAGTATGATTTTATCGGTCTTATACCAGCATCAATCATAGAACTAGTAACATTTGCATGTGCAGCAATTAGTTTTCGGCCTGATCTTAAAAACTGTCTTTCTTCAACTTTAGCAAGGTCATGGTTGTGATCTGAAATGATATGAGAAATTGTCCATATTCCATCTTTCACATTAAATCGAACCATAGCCTTGCAACCTGTTCTTGTCTCTAACCGATTGAGTTTTCTCACTGCAAGTGAATTTTCATCTTCAAAAAACCCTTCTTTGGAACACAAAAATTCTCTTTGGCAAATATTCCCCGATACATCTTTTCGTAAATGTCCTTTACGAATACTGAAACCTTTTCTTAAAGCATAATTATTGTATAAATCATAAGCTTCATCATCAGAGTACACCTTTCTTCCAACTTTGAGTTCTTCATCAACATCTTCTCCAAATATCTCATCATGCTCACTTAATATATCTGTTCCTGTTCCACAGTTTGAGTGCTCCATTGGCTTAATCAACCTAATCAAATAAATATATGCATTTAGTTAGATACTTACAAGAAAAATTTGGGCACACAGTTTTAAGAGCCTAAGTTTTTGTAAATTGGTATTGTTTTCCTTACTATGGTTTTTTTAAACCATCAGACTTAGCCAAAAATTAGCATGACGTTTGTACTGGGCACAATACAATTCAAACCAAATGTAAAAACATAATAATAGATTCTCATAAACATAAAATAAAGCAAGTCAAACAAAATATAGTATAGAAATTTGGTTGAATAAGCCTCACCTTCATAAACTTTTCCGATTAGCTAGAACTACTTGGCTGAATGTTTCTATGGTTCAATAGATGTTCTTCTCAATTGATTAAATCAAAGACAAATAGAATGAAGGTATCTTCAAATTTTGGAGCAGAGCATAACCTGTTGATGGAAAAAGAGCGCCAGAGGAAAAATTGGGAAGGAGGGAAAACTTTTTTTTTTTTTTTTTGAGATTAACGTTGTATTTGACTAGAAAAGGAAGCGGAAGAGAACTGAGAGTGAAGAAGGCTGAGAAGTCCAGCTAGATTTAAAAAATGACAGTTGTCAAAATTTAAGTGGAAGTCTTATTGGATGAGTGGCATTCCAACCCCATCCAAGACTCTCTCCAAATATTTGTGCCTTCACGTTTGGCACATAACCTCAATTTATGCTCTATTAACAAAGGAAACGCCAATTGCGGAGACAAACAAATTAATCGTGGCTGCATCGTGCCCAATGTCATAAGGGTAGGATTATTTGTGCCTCTTATATTATAAGGACACAAATAATACTTCGTGCTTTTTGAAGATTTTTCTAGTAGTGAATACTTATAATCTAATTACCTACTTTATTATATGAAGTAGATGATGTGCATGAACAATGAACCATCAAGAGTAGTGCTATATATATTATTGCAGCCTCACTTTTTCTAAACCCATAATGTCAAGTATGACAAATTGTACGTACTATATATTATTAGTAAAATTTGCTATATATTAAGTCCACCAATTTGCCACTTGTTACATTTGGATGATCTTGCCAAGAAGCTTGGCATTGCTTATATCAGTCTTCAATCCCATGTTTCTTTCTTGGAGAAGACACACAGATTGACAATCATTTTGTTTCTGAAAAACTCACACACAAAATCCTCATGTTCAGTTTATATCCACTTCTATAACCAACTTGTAGACATTTTTACCGCAGATTTACTCTTATTGATTACTTTGGCTTCGTAACAGCCGTAGATATGTGTCTTTGTTATATGGGTTTGTAAGATCCACAATATTCATCTCTCACAAAATGGGAGTGTTGGGTCAATCATAGAATAAAGGGTATGATGTAGTATCAATGTAGAATAAAAATGGTGAGAATGATGCTTCTCTACTGTTTATAACACAAAACCATTTGGTCTTGGGCTAGAAGCTGCAACAATGGATAATGATAAATACAAGCGTTTTGTGAGGTAATTACATTTGGTAATGCTATGGATTTTCATTTTTATGGTTAGTTTGGATTTTTGGGCGTTTCATTTTGCATGCAATTCATAATTCCAGGGCAATATATATACTGAATATCTTCATGGTGTTCACATGATGCCGACACGGTTGTCGACACATGAAATCAGGATGTGCTACAGTTAGTTCATGATGTGTCGGCACTCGTATTCATGCTTATTTATTTTCATTCACATTAGATCCTTGTCCATATATACATATATATGTAGAGATATCAATTCAACTAGCAAATGAACACATACAAAATATGAAGGATAATAGTTTTATAAATTTGGTTTAGCATACATATGATAGATTTGTCGGTAATGAGAGTTAAGACAAAAATATTTGCTTGACTTGTTTACAGATTTATTTTTGCAATTGCTTTGAAGTATCATTTTTTTTCCTTTCTCTTTCAGCTAGCCTAATTGCTTGTCTACCATTTAGCTGGATCTACATCATGGCTTGTCTAGCATGGAACATTCTTTTTATTCCTCATTCCAAAGTTTTCCAAATATATTTGTTGATTATTTTTCAATTTATGCAATTCAACATTGACTATATGCAGGCCAGTTCAACAAACTAGGAGGCCCTAGGCAAAAATCAAAGTTGAGGCTTTTTGAATAAAAAAAAAAATTAATAATAAAAAATTGTTGGACAAAACTTTACCACCCAAACAATTTTTCTAATATCTCTACAAATTTTTGATAAATAATAAAAACTAATTGAACAAAAGGAAAAAGCAAGAGCAAAAAAGAGAAAGAAAGAGAAGACTTGAAAAGAGAGAAAAGAGTGAGAGAGATGACTAGAAAAACTAATGAAAAAAAATGTTAAGTGTTTGTTATAATAAGCCTTATTTAAAATTTCAAAAAGATTCATTTATAACAAAAAGATTGGGCTGCTTTATTTTAAAAAGAGAGGCTCATTTATTTGAAGGAGGAGAAGTCCAATATGGGCTTAAAAACAAGAAAACAAGTGAAGATTGAGTTCACACAAAAAAATAAATTAAGAAGACTTTTTATATTTTTATGGGTTTAAAAATTAGTGGACCAGAATGAGGCCCTATACTTAAAAGGTCCCTAGGTCGTCGCCTAGCCCACTTGCCCTCTAGGTCAGCCCTGACTATATGCATTAAAATATTGTTCTTTTTTCATATTCTTATTACTAAACAAGTTGACTATGCTTCCATGATTAAGTGGGGGAGGTGAGGTTACAAGTTCAAAGCCTGATGGCTTGTACAAAGGTCAAATGGGCAGTGGAAGTTTCTTGGGAAATGTGAAAGCTACTTTATATTTCAAGGGGAAACTTCCCTTAAGGGTGGTTTTCGAACCTTCTTATCTTTTCTTGATCTTGCTTACTGTTTCATTGGATTGTTTGTAACTTCTCATTTTTTCGAATCTATAAAGGCTATTGTGAACCATACACAAGGTAGTAGATGTTGATTCTTAAACTAGAGGCTATCATTCTAATGTTTTAGTAGTCATTTTCAGTTCACTAGCATAACCATGTGACAGTTTCCCCATTCTGAGTTCTTGTTGTTCACCTTAGGGTTATAATATAAAAGAAATAAATTCAATAAATTTATTCCATCAAAAAGCTCTCTTGTGGTTCTTTCTTATTGCACTTTTGTACAGTTATTAATATAAACAATCCTTTTTTAGAGAGGACATGTGGATGTCGACAGAGCAACGACATGGTGCCGACACGAACTAGCTACAACACATTTGAACTAGCTACAACATATGAACTGGCTATGGGTTTGCTTTTCAAAACAAGATAACCTTTTCCCTTAAAAACCTTTTTGTATGCAAATCAAAAATTTTAAAACCAAAGTGATGTCCCAATACTTGGTGCCGTGACACCCATTTGGTCACATCTCATGTGTACACACACACACACACACATATATTTTTATATATATACATATGCATCCACACCTTTTTATTGAAAATAGATATATGTATAAGTACTTGTAAAATTTGCATTATTTTAAAACACTTTAGACTTAACGTTCTTCTTTAACAAAAATTGGCATTTAGTGACAGGACCGCCCCGGAGTTGACCCCGAGATGACCCTGTGGGGGCGCCACGTCTCACGACATGGGCTCCGATCCTACCGAAAATTCGGCAGCGTCTCCTTTGTTAAAAAAAACCTTACCCAAAAATGAGATATGCCCTGTTAAAACTCAACAGTAACCAGAGAATCTCAACAAATAATCTCTTAACAAAATAATAGTCAAAACAACAACCCAACCCGAAATAGTCACCTCAAAGTGATCTCAGAGCATATCTAAAGAAATTACATCATTCGAGAGAAATGAATAATTGAAATAAATAAGTGAAACTATGCCTACATAGTCTCGGATGTCAGAAGATGAAAAAGTGGCTCGACGCTCAAGTGGCACGAACGGGATCCTCGTCACCTGGGGGAGAACATTTAAAACACAAAACTATGAGATAAAACTCAGTGAGTGGACAAAATAATTTAAACAATCCTTTGTTCAACATAAGTATATTAACATAAAACTTGTCTTTCAAATTCCCCAGTTTCAAAAAACCAATTCGCAAAATCATAATATCAAACCATCAATTCCGGGTCCCACCCTTCATAAATCCAAAACCTTCATAATTATACAATGTATAAATTTAGAAAAACTAGATATGCATATACGATTCCAAATATTTATAAGAGTTTGAACATTAAAAATAAGTAGTAGCAGTACAAGACATTTACCAATATATCAAAATACTTAAAAGTCTCACCGTAGTACCCATAAACTCTCTATCAATACGTACACGTGGGCCAAGTACGTGTACATAGATATGGCTAACCTTTATCAATACGCAAACACACAATGGTTCGCACAGATCCCAACTTTATCAATACGCGAACACACAATGGTTCGCATAGATCCCAACTTTATCAATACGCAAACACACAATGGTTCGCATAGATTCCAACTTTATCAATACGCGCGTAGATAGTGCACCTGGACACACAGCCCAAAGCCTAAATGTGTGAACCGATGGGTCCCAAAGACCTATAACCAGCCATTTACTCCCGGGTACTGTCCAGTGGTTTCAAAACCATAAACCAATATATCCGCAAACATATTACATATACATTCTCAAAATATCATAAGATAAATATTAGCGAATAAAAGAGTTATTCAATCAAACCACAATTTCAATGGATACTTAAATAAATTCAAAACAAATCTTAAAACATTTAAAAGACAAACTTTGAAACCAAAAATCCACTCACAAACTTAGCGAGCAAAACGTAAGCTTCGCCGATCATCCAACTAGCGGCCAACACCCAAAACTTCCCCGAAAACACTTCTGATCGTCCTGTACAAACACGTAAGGTCCAAGTTGGTTCCCAAAAGCCTTAAAATAAGGAAAAGAACATTTTTGGTCACTGGCCGGTCCAGCACAGCCGCACGTGGCCGCGCCGGCGGCGGTCAACGGTGGCAGCCACCGGAAAGTTGACTTTTCCTGCGACCAACCCAGAAAATAAAATTGACCATACCAAATTGACGGGCTCAACGAGAGGAACAACTTTGTCAACTGGGACGACTCCAAAAAGTGGCCATAAGTGACCGGAAAACACCAATTTCGGTCTGAAATTTCTGTCCCTGATCTGAAAATTCAAACCTACACGAAAAATTACAAATCACATATGGTTGGAAAGCTTGAAACTTGAGGATTTTAGAAAGGTAAGAATCGGACCAAACCGAGGTCAGA
This sequence comes from Purshia tridentata, assembly GCA_003254885.1. Classification (NCBI taxonomy): domain Eukaryota; kingdom Viridiplantae; phylum Streptophyta; class Magnoliopsida; order Rosales; family Rosaceae; genus Purshia; species Purshia tridentata. Next base: position 25,379 of record QANT01004304.1, on the reverse strand, counting down.
CGAAGTAGGAATTTGGATTTGAAACTCACGATAGCCGAAATTTCCAAGGCTCGATTCGTCGTCCACAGTGGTCCGATCGGGGCGATTTGGATATGGATGGAAAGACGACGAAGAGACGAACAAAACCCAACCAACCAGAAGTCCAGAAGACGCTGCACGCGCTTTCACGCGCTGCTGGAAGGTGCGAGAGCGATTCTGATCGCCAGACACTAATCACGCGTGAAATTTTGATTTTTCTTCCCAAAAATGAACTCATTTTTCCTATTTATATTTTCCCCTTCAAACTTCAAACTCGCATAACTCTTAAACCGTAACTCCAAATTACGAGCCGTTTCTTCCTACGTGCTCGTGAGGTCGAGACCTTTCTAACAAACCCAAAGTCAACACGAAAACCTTGCCTGAACAAGAAGTCAACTTTTTGCCCAACTTTAAAAGTCAAATTTTAAAATTTGAAGACCTCCAAAACGATTTTACTTTTCTAGTAAAATCCCGAAAACCTTTAAAAACTTTTCAAACCAACTTTTGAAGGTACGGGGTGTTACAGTTTGGCCTCGGGCCAACCACCCGAGCTTGTGGGTGAGTTTGGGTGAGCTTCTTGACCTTTCGTGTGCTTTCCGAGGGTCGGACAACCACCGTGCGTGGTGGTTCCCGCCGTTTCGGTTGTTTGTTGGCTTGGTTAGCGGATTGTTTGTGAACTCTGTTATTGTTGCTTGGTTTGTCTGGTCTTAACAGGTACTCGGCACGGGAATTTGTATTTCCGATGCCGTTATGCTGCCGGATTTTGGAATCCGAGCAAAAGAGCCACGAAGGACACGAAGGGCAGTTCGGTCTTTTCGCGCAGTCACTGTGAGTGAACCTAGGATCCTTTAACTGTCAATTAGTTAGTTACTTTGCTGTTTTGAGTGCTTGGTTGTTTGGTTGCTGGTACTAGTTAAGAGGGGTACGGAATTAGGAATGGAATTTCCGAGGATTTAAAGGATTGATTGAGGACTAAGTAAGAATTTAGTGGTTTGTTGAGGACCGGTGAGTCTAGGTGGAGACTTTTGTTAGGATTGGGATTCCCGGGGGTTTTAAGATTATTGCATTTCAAAGTGATTTAGTGTGGATTTTGGTTTTGGATCTTTTTGTTCGGGAGGTCTTTTCGCGTTGACTTTGTGTTCGTTGGAAAGGTCTCGTCCTCACGAGTTCGTAGACACGTAGCACTCATCGAACGGAGCTACGGTTTGAAAGTTACGGACGTGCGAAGAGAGGGGCAAGTTGGTAATTTTGGAAAAGTGGGATTTTAAATAGGGGGCACAGAACCCCAGAAATCAGACAGCTCTTTTCTCTCTCCTCTCTCCCGAAACTTCCCTTTCTCACGCGAGTCACTTTCCAGCCGCGCCTTTCACCGGAGCGTGGGGGCGCGTCCGGCGGCAGGCCGGCCTGGTCTTTGGCTCGCCGTGCTCGCGCCNGGCGGGCCGGCGTGATCCTTGGCTTCCCGTGCTCGCCGGCTCCTCCTCCTCCTTCCCATGGTGGCGGTTCGCCGTGAAACAGCCCGGAAAGTGGAGAATTGCGCGTGCACAGTCAGGGTGATCGGCGGCGATCTCGCCGTTTCCGGCGACGACGAGGCCCAGCGACCGCCCAGATCTTCTCCCCTCGTCGAGCCCAGCTTGTTGGTGGGGTCGATCACGCCGTTGGACCGCCGTGGGCGGCGGATTGGACGTGGGTGTGCCGCCGGCTTTCCGGCCTAATTTCCTCCTTTTCCGGCCACTTTTGGCCGTCGACCCAGGTTTGAGAATCGATCCCCTCGATCTCCTCTACGTGCCCATGTAATTTGTTTTAGCTAAACACGATCTTCGTTTTTGGCAGTTGACCGCCCGTTGACCGTTCGTTGACCGTCGCGGGACCCGCTGCGTATGACGATCCCAGCGAGCGTTCCTTGGTTTTCGGCATCGGGCTAACCACCCGAGCTTGTGGGTGAGTTTCTCAGACCTTTCGAGTGCGTTTCTGGGGTCGGGCAACCCCCGAGCGGGGCGGTTCCCGACGTTTCGGTTGTTTGTTGGACTGTTTGTGAACTGTGTTGTTATTTCTTGGACTGTCTGGTCTTAACAGGTACGTGTGGCTTGGGAAATAGTATTCCCGATGCCGTTATGCTGTCGGATTTTAGAATCCATGCATTGGAGCCACAAAGGACAGGAAGGGCAATTTAGTCTTTTCGCACGGTCACTGTGAGTGAACCTAGGACCCTTTAATTCTCAGTTTAGTTAATTACTTGGTTACTTGTATGTTGGTTTGTTTTGGTTGCTGTATGCTAGTTAAGGGAGGTTACGGAATTAGAATTGAAATACCGATAATTTAAGGATTATTTGAGGTTACAGAATTAAGAAATGTTTGGAGCTTCAGAGAGGGCTAAGTAAGGATCAGTGGTGGTGTTCGAGGATTAATGAATTCAGGTGGAGATTTTGATTAGGATTGGGATTCCCGAGGGTTTTAAAGTTATGGCTTTTTAAGGTGATTTAGTATGGATTTGGTTTTGGAAACTGATTTGAGAATTCAGTTTATTCTCGGATAGAATTAAAGATTTGATTTTACTTATCCATTTTGATGACGTTGGTTCTTTAAGAAATGATTTAATATTAAGTTCGAGTTTTGGTTTCGATGGATTTTCTGTTATATCCAAAAAGGTTTTGAAAATGGTTTTCGGTGATTTGAAATGGAAATATCATTTCGGATTGGTACTGTTTTCAAAGCACCCAGTTGCTATTCGTACAGCTTCTCAGGTTATACAGGTCTTTGGGACCCATCACGGCACACACATAGGCTTTGGGCCGTGTGTCGGGATGCCTCGCCCTTTGGGGGCAGTCTGCGTGCACGTATGACATTCTGGCCCGTTGTACGACGGCGAAACGACGGTACAACGGCCACCGAATCCACTCGCATGACGGCGTTACGACGGTGCGGGTGGAAGGATAAGCACGTACGACATCCTGGCTTCTTGTATGACGGCGTTACGACGGTACAAGGGCCACTAAATCCACTTGCATGACGGCGTTGCGACGGTGCAAGTGGAAGGATAAGTTACTTGGGTGCTTAGATGGAAAACGCTCCTTTGAAAATTATGTTCTTTATAATTATCTTCCCTCTATGTGAATTATAGATTTCAGTTCTTAATTGATATTTTGGGAAAGTGGCTAGTTTTATTGATTTAACAGAGTTTTCAGTTCTTGTTTTATAATGTGCGACTTTGACCAGTTTTATTATTTTCTAAAAGAGTTTTGTAAATGGATTTTAAAAGCGGATTTCTACAAAGAGTTTTCAGTGGATTTTTATAAAATGTTTTAAAGCTGGGGAATCTCAAAAGGGTAACAGTGAGGTGTTGAGGAATTTGGAAATTAAAGGTTTAGGCGAGAATCGATTACCGAGATTTGAGTAACTACAGTCATTTGAGATTTGAAGGTAAGTGAAAGATTTGGGAGTATCAGTGGGTTTAATTGAGGATTTAGTGGGATTCTAAGTCAGGACCTTGTGGTGTAATTTGAGGTGATTCCAGTTTAGAGGACCATTTAAGAATAATTGAGGTGATCTTTCAGTTAGAGGTTAAACTGAGGATCTTTGAGGGATTAAGAATTTTAGTGGATTTGATCGGTTTAGAGGATTTGGTGATCAAGTTAAGGTTTACGACTTGTGACTTGTGGTTTGTTTGTTCGTGAGGCGTTAAAGTGGTTTGTGATTAATCATATTTATTGAATTATTAACTTGAGGTTTTCGTTTAGATTTCACTCACACGGGCTCTAGTGAGCTTACCGGGTTTGTGTGTAAACCCGGTGCACCTGTGGTTGGGTGCAGGGTTTGGTTTTGCAGGTGTGCAGGCTGAGGAGACGGCGGAGAGAAGACAAGGCAGTGGGACCAGCAGTATTTCAGAAACTTGGTTTACAGCTGTTTTTATTGTTAAAGATTTACAGTTTGATTTTATAAACGTGCTTTTGAAATTACAGTTGTTTTCAGTAAACTATTTATTATTCATGGCTCACAGTTTCAGAAAAAGGGCCCACAGGAAACAGTTGTGAGTTATCAGCAGTTTAGGCACGTGCCCGAGGGTCGGGGCGTGTCAAGTGGCATGCGATGTAATATTTGTGAATTATAATGCTCTTTACTATATTATTATGTTTGACTTTTTATCTAGTATCCAATTTAAAATGCTATTAAATTTTGGTATCTAAACTAAAAAATTATTGAAATTTGGTATTTAAAGTTAATTAACCTTATTTTTAATTGCAAGCAAAATTCAAATATTCAGTCACACAAATATTAATTGTTTTTTTTTTTTTGGACAAGAAGACAAATATTAATTGTTGAATTAGTGATGATCACCTTCCCCCTCCTAACTTTGTCTCACCAAAGTTTTTTTTTTTTTTTCTCTTTTGGTGTTTGGGGGTGGAGTCCTTTAACGTTTACTCTATTCAAATACGATTCTTTTGGGTTTTGAGAACTTTCAGTTGTGATCAGTATATTGAACTTATTAGAGATATAAAATAATAATTTTTACTTATCATAAATAAATAAATAAGATCTAAAACGCACATATCCATTTATTGAATAATTATAATATTATCATATTAGTTGTGATTCAAAAAAATTAGAATAATAATTAGTTACTATAATACTATTCTATCCATTATCTATGATTGCAACATAAGCAATAGCTAGCATGTGAAAAAGACAAATTGGTCATATCATAATATCATATAGACGCCACGCTTACACATCGAAGGCAATGTGATTAATGTTGGTCAAAGGATCCCAATTAATGAAGGGCTGAAGAAGGAGCAGCACAAATTAAATCCAACTTTTGATCAAGATAAGGACCTACTAAATAGGTCCACATCCTGAGAATTTGGACAATGCTAAAATGGAGTAGTGAGAGACACGATTTGGACTGGTTCGATTCTTGCACAAATTGATAACCACAATTCTTAATCGGTTTTGATTCTTTTCAAACCAAAATTGACTAAACCCTATATCTAACCAATCCAAAACAATCCATACATTAATCGGTTTGGAAAGGGAGGATATAGACAAGAAGATTGATGCAAATGATAATGGAGAAATGAAAATGAAGAGGAGACTAATTAAGATAGGTAATTAAGAAGAAGATGAAATAAAAAATTTATGAAAATAGAAAACAGATATATAAGTATCCCCAAAGGGAAGTTGAGATTGATATGAGATAGAGTTTAGAGGAGTGGGAGTGTGTTGAACTGTAAAAATTCAAAAAAGAAGAAGATAAAGACATAGCCCTACATTGGAGTGTTCAAATGAAGTTAAACTCCTAAATGGATGAGATAAGTGATAAAGATAGAGAAAATTTTATCAGAATATCTTATCTCTAAGTGTGATCACCATTTAAATTTAAATTTTGGGTGATCACATCCTCATCTTCTTAGACCTCTGGTGGTCTCTATAAATAGAGCATGAGAGGTTCAGATAGGGGGAAAAAAAACACTGAAAGGCTGCAAAAAGGGAGAGAGAGGAAAAAAAAGAAGAAAGCGAAAGGCTGAAGAAGTGGAGAATAGAGAAAAAAGAAAGTTTCTACAGAAAAAGCCATTGTTGCTGTTCAAGTTCAAGGTAGAGCTCGTGACAAGGTGTTCTCTTCAAATAGGGGAGTTCTGATCTGAACTCCTCACAAAAATTGATCTCTTCAAATGAGGGAGTTCTGATCTGAACTCGCCACAAAGTTGTTCTCCTCAAATAAGGGAGTTTTGATCTGAACTCCCTATAAAAAATAGCAAGGCCTGTGAGCATTGCATTTCTAAACGGTTGTCCAAGAACAACATTTGGATTTTATATGAATCTTCTCAAATTGATGCTTACGGGCACCAACTTGGATTCATTACAAATCCATTCAAGATTATTGCTCTCGGGCCTCAATCAAAAAAGAGAAGGGAGAACAAGTGGCAAAAGCCATGAAATGCAATCTCCTAATGTTTGCTGCACTATGAGAATTGGCACAAAGCCTAATTGCCATGTGATACTTAAGTTGTTGTCCAACATTGAACTGTGGTCAAAGTGATCAATTTGGCTAACAAAGTCATCAAGCTACTGAACTCATGTTGGTTACTTGGGTCCACGGAAGCTAGCCCATTCGGATTGCAATTTGCAATTAAGAGTGCAAGTTCACAAATTAATTCAGCTTGCATCCACAAATCAGCATGCCCATTATAAATAATAAAAAAAGTGTCAATTAACTAATAATTGACACAAAACAAATAGTGGGCACATAGTTAAGTTCAAACTTGTCCATTAAAAATATAAAGCGTGTCAATTAATTAATAATTGATACAAAATATTTGGTGGGCACAAAACCAAATTTATGTTCGCCCACTATAAAAAATAAACGTGTCATTTAATAAATAAATGACACTAAAATATTAATGGGCACATTCCTTCAAATCCAAATTTCAAATTCCAAATTTGTTCTCTCAAATGGTACAAAATCACTCTTTCAATTGGTACAAAACCAATTCCCCAAAATGGCACAAAGCTAACCATTCAAATTCATAAAGAACTACAATTGGTTTGATCTTAGGTGCGACCGTAACCAAATCAAATCATTCAAATTTCTTAGAAATTAATTCCATAACACAAAGTCCCGAATTAATTTCTCAAATCAAATCCAAGGGTCTTAAACCCTACCCAAATTACTAAATCATTTAAATGGGTCATTCACCTGTTTAATTCCCAAAAGCCTGGAACTACGTGTGGTTTGATCTCGCAATAGGTACGTAGGCAATCTAAAACCAAATCTAGAACAACCGCATCCTAAATCGAATTCCTGGTTCAACTCAACCAAATTTACTAAACAATTACTCAAATCAATTCCAATTTTCCAATGAGTCATTCACTCATTGGGAATCCCAAATCTAAACACTCACACATCTCAGTAAATGATTTCAGTTTCGTCATAATTGGAATCAAAGGGTCTTCTCTTGTACCTTGCACCAAGAAATTGTAATTAAAAAATGCACTCCATCTTGAATGGGTCGTACCCTAAATAATAAAACTCTATTCTCTAAATGAGTAGAGTGAAATTATGTTGGATGACAAATATAAATTATTAATATAATAATTTATTATCAAAATTTTTCTGCAACAGAGTGGCAGAGAAGTGCAAGAAATGAACATGAAATGGGTATTAGTGTGTTTTTAATATACACATAAATTGTTAATTTCATATCGGATGTTTCATGTTAATTTATACAATAGATGAAAAGTATGTTGACAGGTGAAAATAATGATACCATAATAACTTTATTTGGTCTGATTCAGTTTAAGTGATTTACAAATAGTTCATTACTCAACAAATTATAAATAGTAGTTGGTTCGATTTATGGATAGACAATTTTTTTGGAATGCAAAATTAAACCAAACAGTATTTATGATTTAGTTTGGTCAGTTTGATCTGTTAAAGGCCCACTTTAAAATGGAGTCGACATTATTTACTAAATTTTGCATTGCATAATCCATGTCCACAAGATGGATGTTATGATGAGAAATTTTGATTAAAGTATATGAACTCTCCTAGTTGTAATCAGGTTATGGGCCGAGTTATGTATGGATTGGACCCTGACTGCATACACTATCGTTTCATGCAAACTAAAAGTTTAAAATCACCTATAAGCGACCACCAATGAGTGTTTGCACTTGCCTTAGTTTATAATAATTATAAACTAGAGGAATATATTGGTGCTGCTTTCACTCTTTTTAGTGTAAGAAACCAAGTGATCAATATGTTTAATAGTTTTTACATTTCCATCCAAATATTTTGCATTTAAAATGTAATAACAAAAACCTCAGATAAGATAACTCAAACTGCTTTCCACTAAAAATCTTATTTGATCTCATTTAATTAAACTGCATACCCTTACAATACGCACAAGCAACAGTTGCAATGGCTTTCAAACCATAGCCGTGCAGCTAAAAAGCTAATAATTTTCAAAACACAAAAAATATAAATAAATAAAACACACAATCAAAAGTAATTGCTTCTGTAACTAAGCTTTCAAAAGCAAATTATCTAAATTATTATTGCACTGCAAATAAAAAAATATTGTAATTAAATTCACATAGGTGCTTTGAAGTTGAACCTCTTTAGTAGTGTTTAGGCTTTAGTAGTCATCACACTGGAACAGTCCTAACAGAAGAGCCCTGCTGTTCTGTGGCCTCACCACCTTCTTCTTCATTCTCACCTGTCAACTCCTCAAGTGATCTTCCCTTGGACTCTGGCACCAACAGAGTAAATAACATCCCAAAGAAGTTGATCACACCAAGCATAATCAGTGCATTCTTCACTCCAATCCCAGGTGGGTACCCTGCATCGGTCAGCGCCGGGTTCTTGCTTTGCGCTGCATACAAGAACCCGAATGCCCCCACGATGGCTCCAGCCTTCCCGGCTGCAGCCGATATCCCGTGGCAAGTGGACCTCAGCCTTGCTGGGAAGATCTCTGCTGGGACAACAAATGTGGTGGCATTGGGTCCAAAATTGGCAAAGAAGAAGGTGAAGGAGTAGATCACAACAAATGCAATTCGGTTGGGCTTCAAGGTCCAGTGGTGGTAAGGAATTGCAAGCGCAAACATGAACACAGTCATGAAGAAGAAGCCCATCAATTGGATTGCAAAGCGCCCCATGATGTCAATGAAGGCCACAGTGAACCAGTAGCCAGGAACTGTGCTGCACAATGCTATGAGTGTTTGTGCTCTTGCAATTAGAAAAACCTCATGAATTGCATTCATATCGGCTGCTGGTGGGATCCACCCAATTGCCGTAAAGATGTCCTTTTGGAAGAGGTTTTGGCTGTAGAAGGCAATGTCCAGCAAGAACCAAGTGGAAGTGGTACCAAGCAAGTGAAGACCGTGTCTTTTTGCAAATTGCTTGGAGAACAAGCCAAAGGCGTTTGATTTCTCCTGAACCTGTTCTCCCACCTTTTCGTCTTCAGCTTGAAGCTCAACTTGCAGTACTTTTGACATGTCTGCTGTAGCCTTCTTTGCATTGTTTGCCACAAGCGCGGTGTACCTAGCAGTCTCGGGCATTTTCATACGCCAATAGTAAGTAACAAGAGCAGGAAGAGCCCCAAACATTAAAATCAGACGCCAGACATAGTCAGCTTGAGGGGGAAGAGACTCGGCTCTGTTTACAGCATATGTGGGAGCCTCGTAGTAGTGATCAAATGCACTTGAGACCACCAGAGCTACAATCCCACCACCCAAAATCCCAAACCCTTGCATAGCAAACACCGCAGCTATGAACGCCCCACGAGTCTTTTTGTTGGCGTACTCGGACATGATGGTGGCCGAAAGAGGGTAGTCACCGCCAATGCCAAAGCCAAGCCAGAACCTGAAGAAGCATAGAGTTGAGATCACACTCGTTGGGTGGTCAGAAAATGAGAGTCCTGAGGCAATGGAGCATAAGACCATGAGAATCAGGGTGAGTCCGTAGACCTTTTTCCTACCCAATTTGTCTCCAAGCCAGCCGAAGAAGAGCTGGCCCGCTAAGGTACCAACAAGGGCCACACCGTTCACAGCAGCAGCCACATTAGGAGGCAGTGAGCCTGGCTTTGCATGTGTTAAGTCAGTGTAGTAGATGCGACCCAGTAGCTTGGAGACCAAGGAAATGCAGAAGAGATCGTAGGCATCGGTGAAAAATCCCATTCCAGCAATCACAATTGCAGTGAAGTGGTACAACTGAGTCTTGGCCACATCGAGTGCATTAAGCACTACCAATTGCTGTTTAGCCATGGCTTCCTAATTTGCCACAACTTGTAATACCAGTCTTCCTCCAACAGTCTACTGAAAATTAATTTAATTTCCTGCATAAGAAGAACAAGTAAATGGGTTTAAATGGCATACTCAATCACTGCATCATAAGAAAAAGGATGGAAATTTATGCAAAAACAAAAAAAAAAAAATTATATGTAAAACGTACTATTGGAGTATAGTGTGTCACACATATCTAATAGAGGTGGATCTCATCTCAATTAGTGATGTAGTTCTATAATATTACTCGTAATTTTAGTGTTGACAAATAAATAATTGAAAATAACCTCTTCAAGTCATCAATCAAAATCATAATCTTCTAGTAGCATACCGGCCAGTCAGAGAAAAATAATCAGGTCTCTCTATACGTTAGTACCATGACAAAGACATGACATGGGAACCAAGTTTTGTTCTGGCAGTATTAAATCACTTTGACGAATGGAATGAAATTTCACATATTATTCCGTGAAGAGACAAGGATGCGTAAAATGTTGAATTTTCAAAGGAAATACTTGTTTTTATTTAGCTGCAGACCGGCCTGAAGCGATGGAATTGATGGGTCAACTACTTCGCTTCCACATAGTACTTGATTTCAATGAATACTAATCCACTAACTATTATTCTTAGATTTTAGATACATAATTGATACGATAGTCTCAACTGATTATCTGGCTAATCATTTCTCTAATATGAAATCCATTGTACATGTCCTACGCATATAAATGTTATTCCCAAAGAATTTTTTGTGTGAAAAAAAAAGGGAGTTATTTTTATCTTACAAAATATCACCTCATTCTCGATTATTATAATAAAAAATATCATTCTTTTCATAAAGTACTGAAACATTTCATAAAGAGACAAAAACGAATATACTAATTAAAAAAGAAAAAGAAAAATCGACAAGCCAAGGACTTGTTACTTTGTACAAAATTAAATGTGGTTTTAGATTGAATGAATGAAGACAGAAGTGGGAACACATGCTTGCAAGTTGCAAGACGTAGTACTCAATCAAATCAACATTAATTTTTCTTTGAATTGAAAAGGACAGATGAAAGAAATTAGAGTATGGACCAAGAAGTATAGAGAGTTACATTATATTGGCTTAAGATATAGAGGGGCTGCTCTAGCGTGGAAAAAGAGTTGTGGACTGGTTGCAGAAAAAGGACCGATTACAGGATTTCACTAACACTCTGAAATCCTGTGGCTCTGGTACTTTTTCTGCACCCAACTCGTCCCTCATCTTTGCACCGGAGGATTATCTAAGATATATAAAAGATACATAAACAAGAGATAGCAACACACACCACATATTTTCTGATCCAGATATGAACTTAGCTAGTTTCTATGGACCTAGTGGACTCAGTGTATACAACTCTTACTGCTCAAAATGAAATAGGATGCTCTTTGACATTTGTTCAGAAACTGAAATTCAGAGTCATTTGTGTGAAACACAATGCAAAAATATTAGAATTGGGAATTTTGAAGGAGTACTCTGAATGAAGAAATCTTTTGCAGTATGGTGCATGTGGGCTAGGATAGCAAAGCTCTAAAGTACTGTTTGTGCTCAGAACAAGCTCAAGCTAATTCATGAGCGTTTGCTCTATTGGGCTGTTGCCTTGATTGACCAAATGACTCAAAAGAAGTAAAGAACATATATGTCTGTTCCCAAAAGGAAAGGAAACAGAAGACATTCAGCAACACAAAATCATAGGGTCATGATGATATGGGCAACTTCCTCAACTTTCCAATTGAGAAGATCAAGGGCTGCCCTACCATGATGAGCACCTTTATCTTTTGTAAAGGCAAAAAGTGCCCAAATTTGAGAAGATACCACATATGGTATCTCCACTTTTATGTGGGTCCAAATTAAGAAACCATTGCAATTATAATGAACAACAATGGAACTTGTAGGACTACGTGCATCAAATTAGTTTGCAAATTTTGCAGGTAGATATAAAGAGAAACTACGAGTACAATATTTCAGGCACTAACCTGCTTGTTGAACTCACATTGAGGAGAGAGATGAAGATGTGGTGTGGCGTGGATAATAATGAGCCAACTATCCAGCTATTTAAAGTGTCACTGACCCTTTGAATGAATGAATTGACTAGAAAATTAAACTAGAATCAGTTTTAGCATCTAATGGCATATACCTGCCTTCAATTGCTAGCTCAGCTCTGCTCTCAAGTCAACGCTCTCACAATGTCACAATCTCTCTTGCTTCTTTCACAAAGTCACAATCTCTTTTGCAAATGAATATTAAAACTTTATTATCTATCTTCAGAAATTTTTACACGGGGTCTTCCTTGCAATTTCCTCTTTATTATATTGCTTTCTTCCAAAATGGGTGCCACAAGGGTTTCTTATTTCCCTTCAAGATTGTTAATTAACACCATCGTTGGTTATGGAAGACACAAAAATAGACTATACATGGTTGTCATCATGATGATTAAGGCAACAGAGCCTGTTGGAAATTAACCTGATATTTATATCAATTTTTCATTATTGGGAGCATCACATGGTTGTTGTGATCAAAGTAGACCCAAAAGAACAAAAACAAAAAGCTATGCAATGGTAGCAAAATGTGTATGTAATCTATTGCCATTCCATTATATCTATTTTTTGAATTGGGTTTCTTGCTATGACCACATTTGCATGTACATATAATAATGGAAGAGTAGGATAGAAGCAAGTGGTTCCAAATTACAATATTAATTAAATTCATCATTGTCATCCTATATTATAAATGTTCTCTATATTTTTTTGCCGGATTTTATGGAATAGCTTTCTTATTATCAATTGGGAAGTTGGAATATTAATTGGAAGTCATCGTGTTCTTATTAATTATTTCAAGTATCATGTACAATTAGAAGAACGTTGTAACTCTCCTGCCACTAAATGAACAATGATGCAAGCAAAACATAAGAGGTGGCTACGGATAAAGTAGGTGGGAAATAGGCGTCCATGCATATTATAAACTGGTTTTGGGTTTTGACATTAAGGATATGTAAACTTGAAAGTCAAGACACCTTTTTACTGTTCCAGTAGTTCCAAAATTTCCATTCATTATTAATTTATTACTATTGAAGGAGGACAACAACTTTCAATTAATATTTTGCACCTTATAAAAATATATGTGACCATCTGTTCTTGATAAAACACATCCACACCTTAATTGGCAAACATTTCAACATGGTTTTTGGTTTTACTTTTTGTATGTGTTCCAGTCTTCCGGATCCGATCGTGACGTGTCATACATTTATTACTTCACAAAATTTAAGTTTTTAAGTATAATAATTGTGTCATATGGTATAATTAAGATTTTTAATTGGTTATAAAAGATTATGAATTCGAAATCAGCTTCAACTTTCATTCCTTATTTATTTTCAAGTAATTTTTATAAGGTAAGGTTGAACCTATATTTTTTCCATTTTTTAATATGTCTCTTCATGTGTAAGATGGAGTTGCACGTAAATGAGTGTGTTAGTTTGAAATACATATATTGTTAACAATTTCTTAATTGTTTAAACTTTTGGTGTCTAGTATGTAATTGTTTGAGATTGTATCTAAGCGTTCGTTTCTGAAAGCCCTTGGTCCAAAATTTGGTGATCAGGCTGCACCTATACTACGTACTGTCCTCAATTTATTTGTCTCTCCACATGCAAGATAAAAGTATGTATCACATATTTAAGTATCTGGTATAAAACATAATTAATTATTTGTGATCTTTAAGTTTCTTATACTCCTTTAAAGTTTAAAGCATCTCCAGCCATTCCTCTATTTTAAATATGAGGGCAAGTTTGAGAAAAGTTAAATTTTTCATTTTAGAAAAGTTAAATTTGGAGAAGGGATCTCCAGTGCTAAATTTGAAATTTTTTCAAATCATATAAAATTTGACTGTCATAAGTTAAGGAAGCCCTAGTCATAATTAAAATTTTGTTTTTAGGAAAATCTCAAATTTGAGGAGATCTTAAGAATGGTAAGAACTGTGTTATGTGATTTTTTCCTATATTTAAATTTGGGGAACAATTTAAGAATAATTGGAGATGCTCTTAATTAAAAGTACAAATAAAGGTCATAATCTTTGAAAAAGACAAATAACACTACGTTATAACAATGATATATGCACGAACCTCTTCAGACAACTGATGATCGATTCACACTTCCCATTCTAATGAAGTGGGATAGTCCCTCATATAATTTTTAAAAATCAATTATTCAATGAAGAGGAAATGAAAAAAATTAAAGATCCTATCAATCTTATTCTTAATCAGCCCCATCTAATGGTTGTTCTTGGACTTAGGATGATAACGCATCTCCATGGCTTGAGCCCCATCTCCAAACTGACTATTAATCAGTTTGATTATGTATCTTTTTAGCCCTTTCAATAAACTTGCCTTTCATAAAAAATAAAAGAAAATCAATCTTATTCTGACAGCCTAAGTGGAGAGCTACACAGACAACACATCCAAAGCCTTTGCTTACCTCCTTTGTCGGACGTGATAAGTGTTCTTGTTACTCGGACAAACAAAGTTTTTTTCAGCCAGCTGGTAACAATTAATATAGCTTTGGAAGACAACATAAAGATGAAACAAATAGAGTACAACCAAACAAAGATAGAAACAAATGAAACCCCAATAATTCATACCTACAGATTTAAATTAAAATTTGGGTCAAAATCGTTAGAATTAATTAACTGTATTGAAGCTGGTGTTGTTTAGTTTGCACAATTAGTGTCACAAACAAGCATAGCAATGCATGAGAAGTTTCTAATATCTGTTATATTTGCCAAAAAAATTTCCAAGCAACCTGCAGCCAGTATATTATAAAGACAGGTATTTAAGTACTCGTGAAAGTTAAGGGGAGCCCACTTGCGTGGAATCACGAACATATTTTCCCGGAAAATGATTGATATGATGCTACCTCTCATATGCTTAGATTACCACATAATTCATTGGAAAAAACAAGTTTTGCTCGGATATTTTCAAGGTAATAGCATATAAAACATTTGGACGGAACCAAATATTGGAAGTTGATAGCTATCAATGTTCAAAGGAAGCTACCCAGAAGGGCCAGAAGTCACCGAGCTTAATTAGAAGACACGGAAATTAAACGTTTGTTATCACCCCTGTTAAATAACTATATATATATTGGTTTCTACGTCTACATAATTCTAATAACTACTATGTACGCAAACTCATTATATAATTACGGGCTTTGATTTCTTACGGAATCTCAGTACAGACTTGGTCCTAGAAACCCGTATTGTAGAATCTTGTAATTGTGGTGGGTTTTCCGCACCCAGCCTATACTGGGCTTCCGCATTGGAGAATTTCCCATTAATTACATCTACTATCAGTACTGATAGAAAACCTCTCACTAGACACAAATTCAATTTAGCCATAGCTTGAGCAACCTTGTTGCTTGATCTTGGTCATTGACAGCGAGCATTAAACTTGAAAAATTTATACTTAAGCTTAAACTGTCAAACAATTAATCAATATTAATATATTTAAGCTAAGCTAATTAATATGAATTTTCTTTAAAAAACTATTGAAAAGCCTCTAAAAACTTTTAATAAAACTCAAAAGGTGAGCATATATATAATCTTTTAACTCAAAGCCCCTAAAAATACCTTGAAGGAAGCACATCCGTGTTTTATAAAACATTTATGTTAATTAGCAAAACAATGTCGAGTGCCCCGTATTGTACTGTAGTAATAGTTTCAAGTGCATGTTACTGCCGTGCAAATTCTTTTTCCTATTTAATTCCTACATGCTTTTTGATAAGTTTTGTTGTTGTTGGGTCTTATTTGAGTTTGTTTAGGCATGATTTAATATATTTTATGGAATTCAAGAGGTAAGTTTTAGAATTTTGAGTTTTTAAAAAGATATATAAGTGTAACTGTATTTTAAAAATATCAAAAAAATATGTAATACTAAACACTCAACATAATTTAAACGTGAAAATAATTTGAGTAGTAATTTGTGAGTATATAGGCTAAATGTTTTTCAGTTGAAAGCCCAATTTTCTTAAGCAACACCAACACCAACCTTGAGTTTGCTTGTAAGGGCAGTACTAAAGAGAGTGAATTAAATTAAGAGCATCTTGCAGACCAAAAATCTAAGTGGTAGACGAGTTCATATAACATAGGATTAGCCGTTATTTCCGTGATTGAGCGATTGATGATGGAATATTATGGCTAAATTTGTGTGTGGAAAGCCTCAGACGGCATTAATGACCATCAATATCGTATGGTTTAAATCCAATGCTTGCATTTTATAGTTGATGCTCTACTAAGTCAACTAGTTGACCCATATATGGATCTGATTGATATCCCTTCAGAACTCCAATGGCCATCAATTCTGAAATTTTGTTGTACTGCCTGCTTTTGCTGACAAACTGCATATAATTAAACAACCCACTAATTGATGAATATTTAGTGAATATTTAAATTTTTAATCTAAAATTAGCAAATAATTAAAGAAATAAATTCTTGCGTGAATTTGAGGTTTTTTTTAAAAAAAAAAAAAGAGAGAGAAGAAGNAAAAAAAAAAAAAAAAAAGAGAGAGAAGAAGGGATAATTAAACTTAAAACCTCTTCAACATTATGAAAATAAATATCACTAAAATATAAAGTTACATACTTAAGATGTTAGAGTTAAAATCTCCATAAAAACACAAAGGTTCATTATATACGTACAAATTAATTAAGTACCACTAATCCCACAAGGTGAAAGAGAGGAAGAACTCTCTACTCTCCTTGTAAAAATTTAGGGACATCTCCATTTTCATAAGTCTTTGTAATATTGAGTGATCAATTCAAACACTCTTTGTACTCTTTTTTATTCATTAATTCTAAGAGATTTCGTCGGCTTTCTATGATTTTATATGCCTGCATGCATAGCATATTAGTCTGCTAATGTGTTTGTGCCTTGCAATTAAAGTTTGGCAGTAACTTTAGGAAAATTAACAAAAAATTTATAAAATTAAGCATATGTTAATGTCTTAGTTTCGTTATTCAAGCAAACTTGTTGATAAGGACTATATGTGCGTAACAGTTAATTTCTAATTAGGGTTTTAAACTTTCATTATTTTTGAACATCTAGCTACTAGTGTTAATTGTTAGTTTAATTATCCCCTTTTTTATTGAGCATATCATCTTAATTTGAAGCAAAAGCAATAATTGTTTTATCATTTTTGCTGAGTTGAACATGAACCAGTGCATTATTGAATACGTCACATGCAAAATAATTGGGAAACATCTCTGGCCTTGACAGATCAATTGGACATTGAAAGTCAGAAGCATTTTTCCCTTTTTTTTTTTGTTTTTTGGGTCCAGGGTGTTAAAAGTCAAAATATAAAATATGTTAAAAGCTGTTCAACATTAAGTGGATTTAAGATTGGTGGCACCAAAGTCAACCATTTATCTATACCAAAATAAAAGAATGACAACCACAAGAAAATGTTGAAGTGCAAACCATGGTCAACCATATAGACCTACGAAATCTTGGTTGAAATTACAATGAAAAATTGTGGATAAATTGATAAACTGATAAATTGATAAATTGCAAGTTTGGATTAATACCAAATTAATGGATCCTTTATTCAAAAACTCCCAATAAGAAAAAACTAATAATGTACAAAAAGAAAAATAATAATAATTAAAATGTTGAAGTGCAAACCATGGTCAACCATATATAGACCTACGAAATCTTGGTTGAAATTACAATGAAAAATTGTGGATAAATTGATATTGATAATTGATAAACTGATAAATTGATAAATTGCAAGTTTGGATTAATACCAAATTAATGGATCGTTTATTCAAAAACTCCCAATAAGAAAAAACTAATAATGTACAAAAATAAAAATAAAAATAATATTAATGAGGGACTAAATGGATGAGCTATCGCAACACGCAGTTTTCAGAAAACAAGTTGTTGGATTTTGATATTTTGTGAGATGATAGATGACAAAGCCACAAAGCCCAGTAAAATATCAAGCCTTTGGAGTCAACGTACATCAAGGATGGTCGTGTGGCTTGTGTCATACATGATTGTCAAGTCTGTGCTGTGTCTGTCAACAATGGCTTCCACTTAACGTGTGGGGCTACTTCTTTCTTTTATTTTTTCAATTTATTTAAGAAAATATTTACGATAAATTTGTGAATTTTATTCCGTAGTGGGATATTATTTGTGAGATTTACTTTGCATGCTTGTTTGATGATTGGAGAGATTTATTTTCTAATTTAAAACTAACATTCAAAGTTCAATTAAGAAAATTAATTAACATTCAAAAAGGTTTTCATGATTGCCTGCCATTGTCTCCTTATTCCATGTTTATATATTACATACCGTGTGAAATCCACATTGTTACTATCATCTATTTAAAAAAACATGATGGGATGTTAAACAAAACACAAAATTACAAAACAATACAGGATTGAGATAATTATATTTAGCTCAGGCTATTTCGATCACTTTTTATTACTGAGTTGACCACCTTTGGAATATTTGATAATAGTCTACTAAAATATTTATGTTACTTCAATGGCCAATTACTGAATCT
The DNA here is from genome assembly GCA_003254885.1 of Purshia tridentata. Classification (NCBI taxonomy): domain Eukaryota; kingdom Viridiplantae; phylum Streptophyta; class Magnoliopsida; order Rosales; family Rosaceae; genus Purshia; species Purshia tridentata. Next base: position 7,020 of record QANT01004304.1, on the reverse strand, counting down.
TTTTGTATATTTATACTATTCGACAATAATCTACTGAAATAATACAAAAATTTCGGTAAACTATTGTCGAATATTTTTAAGGTGATCAACTCAGCAAAGAAGGGTGGTCGGAATAGTCTGCTCCATTATATTTGGGTCCCCATTATAGAGGAATTAATTTATATAGTGTTTTGAAAGATACTAATGACTTTTAATAATGCTAGGTGTATGGTATACCATTTTTGTATATATTTTATGTACCACTTGGTCTACTTCTTTAATAAAAGTAAAATTTATTTATATTAGTGAGTCACACGTTTATGAGAAGTGGTACTAGACCCGACCTTGGGCAAGTGCAACAGTAGCACCTGCATAGGGCTCATTATATACAGCTGCATTACAGCTACATGTTTAACAATTCTTTGGGCCGGCCTGAAGTTTTTGGCAACTGATCGAGACCAACTATATATTAATGGCTCCTTACGATTTCATTTATATATTGAAGGTCATTGATAGGTAAAGTCAAATAGTTTATGTCTCCAAAAATTCAATAATTTGGTCTTGGTTTCATTTTTGGCAGCTGCATTCGAACTTCTGATGATAGTGCAGTACTAATTAGTCGGGTACAACTTCAATGCAACTCTTCAGCTCGATTGTTTATAGAAAACAATACCCACATGGACAACGAGACGACCAAACGAATAATAAGTTATAGGGTCCATAATTTTCGATAAATTGTGAGATAATTATGGAAGAAATTAAGACATTAATTAATTACCACCTCAATACGCAAGGCCAGATTCTGATATATCTCATGAACATATCGGAGAGTCCAAAAGGATGTATGTATGTGATTAATTTTCCTAAATCCTTTGGACTTTGAAAAGAAAAATATACAAAAAATAAGAATAAGACTTGCATTTGACTTGCAGCCACAAGTGACTAGCTTATCTTTGATGGCATTACAATCGAATTTGTTTGAAAGCATGCATATATATATCCTAAGCTTGTGGCACACACGCCTGCACATATGCACAAGTTAATCTCACATTATGATAAGCACTGGCTTAATTAGGCAGTTTATCTATATTCATAATCCAAGTGTACTTTAAGAACATTTTGAGATTTTAAATGCCCAATTGTCATCATCAAGCATATGTATGGTCATCTATTAACACCCTCCAAGCATCCACAGTTGGTAGGCAGCGATGGAGAAAAGATTCAACCCCCCAAAAAGTTCCACTATGCAATTCTAAAATGTTGGGCTTAGTTTCCAACCCTTTAATTAGGTCCAAATCCAATTCCACAGTGGTACTGCCACATCAAATCAATCAATTCTACTTTCCAAACCCTTTAGGATTTAATGTACGTGAGAACCATGCACTTAATCATCAATCACACTACCAAAGTCACAATGTCATGACAATTCATTTCTAAGTAACTTGGACATAAATGAGAAGCCAAAAGCAATGAATGAGGATGAATGGTCAGGTTTATTTGACCTGCAATATTAAGTCAAATAGGTATGCCAATAAAAAGTGCCTCCTAGCATACAATTAATTAGGGGTGGGCATCTCATTCCGTAATACCGTTCTATACCGATTTCATATCATTCCGTGTCAAGTTTTATACTGAAAAAGGATATCGATCCTTATACCATACGGAAACCATATCATACCAATCTTAAATGGTATAGGAATGGTTTCACTCCTTCAATACTGACCAATACCATACCATACTGAACATTAATTAAATTTAAATTTAAATATTTTAATTAACATTTCTATATAAAAACTAAATAAAAATATAGTATGGTAACTTGATATATACTATAATTCATAGTTAATTAATAATTTATTTTAACATTTCTATATAAAAACTAAATAAAAATATGGTATGGTAACTTGGTATATACTATAATTCATAGTTAATTAATAATTAATAATTTTATATCATATCATAATATTATATATCCTAAAATATTTAATCTATAAACTCTAATGCTAAACACTATACCCTAATTGGCTAATACTATAATTCATAGTATTAATTGTATTATAGTATGGCAAATTGGTATATACTATATACTATATAGTATACTATAATTCATACTTTATTTATATCATATCCTAATACTATGATATGGTATAATATTAGTAAATTTTATCTACTATATCCCATACCCTATACCTTATACCCTAAGGTTTAGGAAATTAAGATATAGTATAAAACATATATTATAATATCTCATACTCTATACTACTTAAAACATATGTAATAAAAATAAAAAACTCCAAACCCCAAAGTTCAAACTCGAATTCAAATCTCAAAATACCCTAAACCTAAACTCTAAAGTCCAAACCCCAAACCAAACTCCAAAATACCCTAAACCATTAACTCCAAAGTCTCAAACCCCAAACCAAACCATTCGGGCATTCTATTTTGTGTTTTACTGCAGCTTATTATGAATTTATTAGAATTTGGGCATTCTATTTGTTAAGTTTGAATTATAATTATATATGAACTTCTATTTTAGATTGTTAAATGTTGTTTTGGGCTTTTGGCTAAAAAAAGCAGGTGGTTAAATGTTGTTTTAATTGAAAAAACATGGCAAAAAATAGTTTAAAAGATTAACATCATACTATACCATACCGTTCCATACCGAATCCGTAGAACATCGGTATGATATGGTTTCATTTTTCAAAATGTCCATACCATACCATACCATGTCATTTAGAAATTGTTGGTATGGGAACGGTATGAGGTTCATACCGTTCCATATCATACCATGCCCACCCTTAGTTCCAAGTTCGGACGCTTTACAAGTGTTTACTCAGCTTTGTTGCTATTGATCAGTTGCAATTGGCAATTATATAAAATTAAATGTCAATTATATGATTTTTTTGGTTATATATTTATTTGTAAGATGTTGATAAACTGTCCTTTCAACAAAAAGTTGTTACTAGCTGAAAATTAAAATATTTGAAGTAGAAAATTTTCATGATTTATTATAGAAATAATTATAGTAGACGTTCAAATCTTCATCCATGAGATACCTTTTTTTTTTTTTTTTTTNTTTTTTGGGCAAGTTCATGATTACCCATTTTAAAGACTAATATCCCACAACAATATATCGTACATATGGCAATAACTAAATAATGCCTATTTTGAATGTCAATAGGAAATTTCAAATAACTCTTCAAAAATAATATTAGGAAAACTATTTTGAGTGAGGCAAATCAATCCTTGACTAACAGTTAGAATGCGCAAAATTCAAATTGGAACCAAAAAAGATAGGAAAACTAAGGATGCACAAACCTAACGAAAATTTGCTTATCCTTCTAATTTGATCCGCAAGGATTAGATTTGTTTTTTTGTTTTTTGTTGTTGTGGATATTGATCTGATTTGATTTGCAATTTGTAGATCGGATATGAATATTAATATTGCAAATCACATATATATTTAATTCGATCAGCAAATTATATATCTTAAATAATTAAATAATATAAATATTTGTATATGTTTAATTTCTATTATAGAGTAAATCAAAGATCCTATTATAGTTTATAAACTATGTTATTATATAGTTTAGGGTTTATGATATTTTAAATTAGTTTGACAATGAAATCTATTATAAAAATTATAAATATATAGTATATAGTTTATAATATATAGTTTATTATAGTTTATATAGTAATAGTATATAGTTCATAACTTTTAGAGTTAATTACAGAAGTAATCCATTTATTATTTACTAAGTCCCTTTTTGGTCCATAAATTTTTTTAAGTGCTATATTGGTCTACAAATTGTCTATAAGTTCCATTTTGGTCCAAATTGGACAAAATTGGACAATCTTACCCCTCAGATTTGTGCCAAAGAGTTGGCTTTGAGGGACAAAATTGTCTGTTTTGGATTAAAATGGAACAATGAGATAATTATTAGACCAATATAGAACTTAAAAAAATTTGTGGACCAAAGCGAGACATAACAAATAATAAGTGGACCATTTTTGTAATTTCCTCTAACTTTTATATAGTATATAGTTTATAACTTTTACATAGTATATACTACATAGTTTACAGTTTAGGGTATTTTTAATTAATTTAAATGAAAACTATTATATAAATTATAATATATATACTATATAGTTTATAATGATTTATATAGTATATAATTTATAGTTTATATAGTATAGTGTATGTTATTATCCGAAATTATTTTTTTGTTGTGTAACTACTTAATAATTTTTATGTTATTATCCGGATATTATCCATTATTCGATTCAATTTTTTGAATATTCGAACTTGTCGGTTAACTATAATAGTGGATAGAATATAATTATAAAAATAGCTATACTACAAATTGTAGATTGGACATAGATAATGGTTTATGGATTGAATATCCGATCCGTGTGAACCCTTACGGAAAACCAAATTCATTATGACTAAGGAAACCCCTTAATAGCATGGCCTGACGGGAAAAAATTGCGTTTATTGAAACAAATTTAACTAAACCCTAGAGAGCACTTGGACTTTGAGCGACAATTTTTTAAGCGAGTCGGGTTTTTTCATATTAAAGCCGGATACTAGTCAATATTAATCCAATCCATTTAATTAATCGTGTTCAATAACTCAAATATGAACCAACTCATTTAAAATTATTCAGTGTTCAAATTGGCTTGCATGTTTTGTGAACTATAAAACTTAACACTAATGTTCCTTTTAATTTAAAGAGATTTTTTAACCCAAATGTAGGGCGTTTTAGACAAAATGACCTGAATGGAGGATCAGATTACAATTCAGGCACTTTTAATAAGCTAAAAGATCGACGTCTTTATTCTTTTTTAATGAAACTGATGAATATTTACATTTAGAGAAACTATTGGATAGTTTCAATCTCATAGAATCATATAAAATAATATTTATACAAATGTCTTTTACCGTCTTGTTATATATATAAATATGTGAAAAATGAATAAAATAACATAAAACACAAAAATACAATTATTAAGAATTACATTCACCGTAGTTTTTTAGTCACTATTCAAAAATTTTAAGCATTCAAACTCAACAGAGGTTTTTCCAAAGCTTAGGATAACAAGAAAATTTATTGGAAATCACTAACATACTGTCACGTATAACTAATCTAACGTGTAAGAATATTATTAGACGACATATATTAATAATGTTTACTCATATTATAAGACATAGGTTAGTTATACAACATTACAATGTATTATAGTTATCTTTACTATTATAAAACTAAGAGACAGTTTTGTTATTACAGGCTTCATCAAATTTTAAATTTTTATAAATATCTTTTATTCGACCTAATAAATAAGGGTTTTTTTTCAATAAGCCCATTTGAACACTTCAATTGTTCATCAAACCCAAATACGAAAGTATAACACTTTGCCGCCCCACTTTTTAAAATAATCAAAGACATGTAAAGAAAAGTTACTAAAAATAAACATAATTACAACATCGCCACCAATTATTCTTTGGCAGCCTAACTTAATGGACATTACTTTTTCATGTTCCTTTCCTTATTTTATTAATAATTCTTACAACTTACTACCTACTCCATTATGTCTTTTCATGCACATTTTATTATTTTATTATTGAACTATTAACTTGTTAGTTGTTGTTGACTTGTTGCTTTTAGGTTATTGAACTAAATTTATACTAAAAAAAATCATATCCAAAATTGTATAGTGAAAAAAACACCAAAATTAAATTGCCACTTACATACAATGGTAGTAACATTTTATTACCACTTATATATTATTACTGACAACCATAGCACTACTTACATTGTTACTAAATATCATAGTCCCTTACATATTGTTACTGACAAGCAGTAACAATCATAGCCCCATTTACATGTTGTTACTACTAGCCAGTAACAATCATGAACCCACTTATATATTATTACTGACAAATAGTAACAACCATAGCCCCTTTTACATATTGTTATTGCATGTCAGTAACAATCATAACATTACTTACATATTGCTACTGTTTGTCAATAAAAATTATAGCCTCACAGCCCCTACTTATATATTGTTACTAACAAGTAGTAACAACTATAGCCACATTTATATATAGGTATTGATTGTCAGTAACAAGCATAATCTCTCTTACATATTGTTACTAATTGTCAGCAACAATTATAACGTCACTTATATATGGGCTATAAAAGACCAAATCTTGTATTAATTAGTTAAATGATCCACAATTATATATGAGGAATCTTGATGCATGTAGATGTAAAAGCCAACATACACTTGTAAGTTCTAAGATGTGTGCAATATATATATACCATAATTAGACTACTCTACCTGAGCTCTGCCAAACTTTCAATTTAAGCCATTAAATAATTTTTGATGGCTCATAATTTTTTCTTCTTCATTTTTTGTTTTCTTTTCCCCTTATTTTCCCCCTTTCTCTTCCTTCTCTTCTTCTACACTATGTCTCTCTACGGCCATTTCAGCTCCCTGAAACATAAGCCACTGCACCACCCCATCTCCTCCCCTTTTTTTTCCTTTTTCTCCTCCTTTCTCTACCATCTCATCCAAGTAAGTTAATTATAAAGATTAACCAAAATCTATAACTTTGACATCTCAAAATCCAAACACAGCATTTCGACCCTAAAATTCCTTAAGAAACTTTTGTGCATCTTTTTTAATTATGTAAAAAAAAAAAAAAACTGCATCAAATGACGCAATATTTTTATTTTCTAATCTTTGGCTTAATTTCCAAGTTTGAAGAAAGTGCAAGGAGAGAGAACCATGGAGAGTGGGGAGAGGGAGAGGGATAGGTGGCGATTGTTGAGAATTGGAAGGCTCCAAAAAGTATGAAAACAAAAAAGAAAGACAATTCCCTATGAAAAGAATCCACAAAGAAGTTGATTACCTTTGTAGGCTTGTGGGAGTTAAAAAGGCTAGAGAGACATAGTGCAAGGGGAGAGAGAGGAAGAAAAAGGAGAAAAAAATGAAAAAAAATAAATCTAAGCCATCCTCCCTTTCTGTCGGCTAAAG
>QANT01004301.1:0-23161 GCA_003254885.1 Purshia tridentata | reverse complement strand
TGGAGGGCTAAGAGGCGGGAGGAGGGAGGGAAGGGGGAGGAGGCCGACAGAGGGGAGGAGGCCGGAGGAGGGAGGAGGAGGAGGAGGCTGGAGGTGGGAGGAGGTAGAGTCAGAGCTGGGGCAAAGGGGAGCCTGCACACACACACACAGAGAGAGAGAGAGAGAGAATGGGTAATGAGATTGAAGAAGAAGGGAATCACAATGGATAGGCATCCTACCACCAGACCGGGTGATCCTAGCTTGCTTAAGTACTTAGTTGGGCTCCGGGTGGCTGAAGAGCTGGATGAGCTGGAGGAGATTGGCGTGGAAAAAGCGACCCCCATCATCTGGTGGTGCACGCGCACACTGAGTGAGGTAGGGCTCAAGCTGGTCTGATCGACCTGGGGGGTGGGGACTGGAGCCGCACCGCTCTCATCCATGCCCAGATCAACGGCAGGCAGTATGAGAGAGGATGGCGCTCAGGCATCAAAGTGAGAGGATGAGGGCTCCAACGAGGAAGGAGTACTAGTACCACTCCGCCTAGCTCGCCTAAATCTTATGAATGGAGACATCTGCAAATCAAAATAAATTAGAATATTAGTTAACCATACCATGCATAGATATCTTACCATTAACAAAAAAGACAATTTTACAAACCATCAAATGCAAAGTAATGACTCACTAAGCTATGTAATCATAATCACTATGTAATCATCATCACTGTCATCGAAATCATCCCCGTCATCATTATCATCGTCATCATCATCAATATCATCCTCGAGATCATCATCATCTTCCTCGAGATCATCATCATCTTCCTTGAGATCATCATCGTCGTCAGCGATGAAGTTAGCAGTATGATAGTCCGAGATCTGTTACTCTTCGATCCTACAAAAACCAGAAATCTTCTCTGATCAAAGTGTTCTCAATATACATTAGGTGAACCATATACATCCAGTAGCTAACAATTAATTAATGAATTAATCATGAGTTATCATCAAATTATTAAGAATCCAACAACATCTTAATTGTAAATCCTTCCAATTTGTCCCTCGGAACTCAACTTTATTCATTTGTCCAGTTTTTATTTCAATTTACCTTTAACAAAATCAACAATCTTATATTCATTTTGAAGTTATAAATCTCCTCTTTACTGTTGAGAGAAATTCCACATTGAAGATGTGAGGATCTTGTTAGATATGGATGCCTATATTCCTTCATGGTATCAGAGCAAGTTATCCACTTGATGCAACCAAATGGCCAAACGTGCTTCCACATCACTCAATACAAATGCCCTTACATCTTCAATGTGGAATTTTTCTCAACACGCCCCCGCACCTATGGCATCATTTCAAGCCTAACATGTGGACAATATTGTATTGGGTGACGTGGGAGCACATGTGGCCTTTTGGACGCAACACGCGAATAACCTACTCTGATACCATAAAGGAATCTAGGCATCCATCCCAAAACTAATTGGCAATGAGAGGAGTAGCTCAAACCCTTATAAACCACTAGCAAGACCCTTATATCTTTAACGTGAGATTTCTCTTAACATTTACAACCATATAAAAATCACTCAAAATGAAGCTTTAGAACTCTAGATAATAGATAGAGTTGGGGTGTAGATGAAAGTGTAAAGTACGGAGGGCAAAGTGAGGTAATTTAACTTTCAAAGGGCAATATGAAAAATATAGTATGTTTCAAGAGACAAAAATTAATAATAAGTCTAAAAAAACATGAGTTTAATTTAACAGAAGAATATGAATTTTTGGAAAGGCATCCAAAATTGAATACCATAACCAAAACCCAAGTTTTGCAACTTCAAATGCAATATGGGACATTTATATATACGTCCCTCTTGAAATAGTGGTATTAGTGTTATTAGTTAATGGTGGAGGAGGAGATATTGGTGGTAGTGGAAGTGGCGGTGAAGGCAGTGGTTTCATAGTTGTTGCTTCAACGAATCTCCATACCTCATATCTTATGTTATAGCTGGGTAAATAAACTCTCCCACCAACTTTTCCATGAAACCATTTTAGGATATCCCTGTTGATGCCAAAAAACTGAAGGTCTCTGGATCAACGTAGACGGATCTTTAGATGACCCTATTTTTGCTCCTTCAAACCCTAGACTTTGTAATTCCTGTAGAAACAGAAAATAAGGATGGGAACTTACACTAGTGTGGTGTTGGCTAAGGACCCTCCGATGCCAAAGTTAGAAAACAGTAAGAATTAGAATAACCCCAAGAGCTAGGCTTAAGATTAATTCAATTGATGTATGTTCTATGAATATTTTTATTTGTGATTTTTTTCGATCCCTTGAGTCCTCCGATGCCAAAGTTAGAAAACAGTAAGAATCATAATAACCCCAAAAGCTAGGCTTAAGATTAATTCAATTGATGTATGTTCTATGTATATTTTTATTTGTGATTTTTTTCGATCCCTTGAGAGTGGGGAAAGGGGGGTAATATTTATAGGCAAAAACCCCAGATACCTATATGGGAATGGGCGTTCGTTGTGAGGCCACGTTGGTGCATCTACAGCACTCATCTCACCCACTAGGCCACTTGGTCATTAAATACAAGCATGGCAAGTGGGTGAAGGGGCGAGGTAACTGTCAAGTCATGTCTCCTTTGCGTCAAATAAAAGGAAGACTTTGTGCATCCAACACTCGAGTGCATATCCCTTGGGGAATGTGCCTTCAGGATTGACGCCGACATAAGTGGATGAAGCTGAACCGATCTATATCTTTGCCGAAGCTGATCCATGAGACTAACCTCGAAGATTGTGCAGATCCCGCGGGTTCGATGCTGAGTCTACCCTAGTCTCAGAGTTCGGCTCGGCACAATGAGGTGGCAGATAATCAATTCTGCTTGGGTTTACAGTCAACATTAAAGATAGGGGACAGGTGTCAACTATCCACTTGTGGATGACGTGGATACCGATCCGAGCACCAACAATCCCCAAAAGCACTAACCAAGCAATCGCTGCAATCCATCTCCGACAGGTCAGGCATGCACTGCACAAGCGCATATATTGTTTGAAAAGTCGGAGCACTTCTGTTTCCGATTGCAAACTTACGAAGAGAACCACCAATCGAAGCTTCAGTTCTTAGGTCTTGCAGTAAGGTCCTAAGCTCTTGATTGAACCCATCCATGCCTGATGAGGTTACGTTTCGGTTGTGCCAATTATAGTAAGCGGGTTTAGTTTCAACGACACTGTATATGGAGCGGTTTGAGTAGCGTAACATACAATTGTTGTACCAACCATGAGCTTCCTTCTGGTTGGGACAGAGCTGTGTGAGAGCATGTGTAGAGTCATTAAGGCAAGAACGGCAATTGGAGACATTGAGATCTCCTCTACAGAGTCCGATTGCATAAACTTGGTCGTTGGGGGAGTCTTGGCTGACATAGGAGGAGTTGTAAAAGCCATAGCCATTGCCGTTGGTAGAGGGAAGGGTGGTGAGAAGGGTATTGAGGTTTTTATGGTAGCTACTGTTGGTCGTGTAGTTGACACTGTCTTTTATACAGTTGTGGTACATAAGAGATGGCTGAGCAAGGGCTACTTGAGTGATGATAAGTAGCAGAAAAATGGGAGAAAGGAAGGATAGAAATCTTGATGAGGAAACCAGTGCCAGAATGTGTACGTGTTGCACTTTGCTGGTCTTTAAGGATTAAGGGGTTGGGACTATAAATTATATATGTCATAAAAACTAGTCAGCGGATCGAGAATATATAATTAAGGGTTCAATAATGCAAACAATATAACAAATCATAGTTGGTGTCTCTGTGCATGTCAGAGATACCAAATATTTTTTTTAACTTTTATAGATCAAATTATTTGGTATATATATAACTTTTTTCTTTTTTGTTATAAATAAATATGTCCACGGCTTGTCAAGATTCAAAAAGTTAAAATAGTAGTTAGTGCTTACATTTCTATCAAATGATCTAGCAATACTTGGTTTTGTACCGAATCATAAGACAACCCTAGCTAGCTTACATACAGTAAATATTTTATGTTAGAATTCAACAGTTACCCCCTTTTATTAAAGGGTAACTTCTGATAGGCCTAATCCAACAATCATGACTATTTAAAGAGGCATGTAGAATTTCATTAATAGAATACTCATCAGACAGAATAGAATATTAATTACGTTTTTCTTTTTTCCTTCATTTTCTGTCATTTATCATCCTCGATCTTCTACATCTTCTCTTTCTCTCGCAATCCAACACTCTAAAACTTTGAGCAATCAATAAACACTACATTTCATTTGTCATTTAACGTGCATAGCGGATTAGACATTCTATGAGTTTTTGGATTGTATCGTAGAATTGTAGGTGATCGCCATCACTTGCAAGTACGGAGGCAACTATCTTTAGGATAGCGACAGCCGTGCCTCTCTTAGATTCACAGGCCAGAGTCTCTAATTCTTTCATCTGATATCTAATATCTAATTCTTGATTGTTATATTATTGATTCAGTATATATATATAATTACTATAGTTCTAACAGTTTTTACACAGCTCAATTCATACATGCTTGAATAGAAAGTAATGTTGACAGAGACTCCTGCTAGGTAATCATTAATGAATTTTGAGGACTAATTGAATATCTTAAAATAAATGGAAGCCTTGATTAATTGAAACGGTACGTAGTGTGGTTGATGGTCAAAGTGTCCTTGCAGTGGACCACATCCACATTTGCATTCTTCGTTATGTTAACGCGTAATTTGGGTCAAAAGAAAAGAAAATATTATTTCACAATTTATTCCTTTCTTAACTTTGGAGAATTTATATTCCTTGTTTTTTCTTAAGATAGTTGATAAATAGTCGAGGTGTTTACTTTTGGATTAGTAAGTCAAACAATAACTTTGATAAACCGTGTGCGATGTGCCCCAGAATCAGATATAGATAGGCTGCTCAAACTAAAGAGATTGATAATCTCTCGAATGTGTATATGGTCAAATTGTGAGAATGCGAATATTGTTTGGTGAGGAAAATACACACTTTCTCATTAACCAAGCACATGGCTTTATACAAGGAGTTATTCAGCAAAACAAACTGACTGAAGCTAGCAACAATAAGAACCTACAAAGCAGGAAGATAATATCAACTTGACCAAGACTTAGTCATAGCTGACTAACGATGTGGTATAACCACAACTAACTAAGATTCAAAATAATTCAAATATACAACTACATGAACAACCATTATCTTCAATATGCCCCCTCAAGATAGGCCACGAGATAGTAGGCCAATCTTGGATTTGAGAGTGTCCAGACGTGGGCGCGACAGAGACTTGGTCAGTGCATCAGCAAGCTAATCTTGTGAAGAAACATGAGCAACTCAAAGAGCACCTGACTGTACCTCAGCTTGAATAAAATGGAAATCCAGAGCAACATGTTTCATTCTGGAATGGAAAATGGGATTTGAACAGAGCTGTGTTGCTCCCAAGATCACCGAGAAGTGAACAGACCCATTTGAGCTCACAAGCTGTGTCAGCCACCAAACGGTATTCAGCTTCAGTTGATGATCTAGCTATTGTGTGTTGTTTCTTGGAGCTGCAAGAAATTGGATTTTTTTCCTAGAAGCACGAGATACGCACTGGTGGAAGAATAGTCATCTTTTTTGCCCCCCCCCCCCAATCTGCATTTGAAAAGGCATGGAGAGACAATGGAGAGGACTTGTGTAGGAGTAAGCCTTCAGAAATGGTGCCACACAAATATCTCAACAGTCGCTTAACAAGTATCCAATGTTGATTAGTGGGTTGATGTATAAACTGTGACAATTTATTAATTGCATAAGAAACATCAGGTCTTGTAAGGGCCAAATATTGGAGACTACCAACCATTGCACGATAGAGAGTAGGATCCTCAAGTGCGGTGCCCATGGCAATTGTTGGAGTGGAGCCCGTGGGTAAGGGAGTGGCTGTGGGTTTGGAATCCAACATGTTTGTCCGTTGAAGAAGATCCAGGATGTATCTTCGTTGAGAAAGAATGACACCTTGGGTATGTGGTATAACCTCAACACCAAGGAAATAAGAGAGAGTCCCCAGATCCTTGAGAGAAAAACGTTTAGCAAGGCAATGAACAAACTGATCAACAATAACATTATTATTTCCAGTAATAATGATATCATCGACGTAGACTAGGAGATAGAGTATGTGAAAATCAGTTTTATAAATAAACAGAGAGGTATCTGCAAGAGAGTTATAAAATCCACTAAGAATAAGAAATTGCCTTAGTTCATGATACCAAGATCGGGGAGCTTCTTTGAGGCCATAAATGGCCTTGCTTAGCTTACACACATGGGATGGCCGATCAGAGTCAACGAAGCCTTGTGGCTGGGCCATGTCAACATCCTCAGTGAGCTGGCCTTGTAAGAAGGCATTATTGATGTCCAGTTGTCGGAGAGACCAGCCTTGGGTTATGGCAAGAGTAAGCACAATTCTGACTGTGGTTGTTTTGACTACAGGACTGAAGGTCTCATGGTAGTCAATTCCAAGTCTTTGATGAAAACCCTTTGCAACTAGACGTGCTTTGTACCTGTCAATGGTACCATTAGAATTTCTTTTTATACGAAAAATCCACTTACACCCAACAACATTAGTAGCTAAATGAGAGGGAACCAGTTCCATGTGCCATTACAAACAAGGGCATCAAATTCTTCAGACATTGCCTGACGCCAATTATGATCTTTGAGGGCCTGGGTCACTGTAGTGGGCTCTTGTTAAGTGGAAAGTTTAAGTTGGGTATGGAGATTGAGTTTTTGGATAGGCCTATGGATAATATTTTTGGCTTGTGTGACCATTTGATGGGAAGGATTTGATGGTTGGGGAAGTGTACTACTACAAGAATTCTAATAGACATCACTAGATTGTCATCGATTTATGAAAAAACTGATATCTTAAAAACTGTAACATCGCAATTTTTTTTGGGCGATATCTAAACCAAATAACACATCATCACCATTTTAAATGTGATATCTATTATATCCTTGTTAAGTTTATNCTTGTTAAGTTTATAAGAGTTAAAAAGCGATGTCTAACAGGGTGTACTGATGACTAAAGTTAACCCAAAAAACAAATGAACTATTGTTCACTTAACTTAAAATGTATTTGGTCTTCCACCAAACCTCAAACCCCCTCACATACGCTCTTTTTTTTTCTCTCTCCAGCTCTCTCTCTCTCGTTCTCCCTCTGTCTCTCACTCCCCGCAGACCACGAACTCGATCAAGGCCACTGGGTGACGTAGATTAGCTCATCTCTCTCTCTCTCTCTCTCTCTATATATATATATACGTTCCTCCAAGCCAATCGAGCCACACATGCCAAGACAGCAGCGACGATTGACAGCGTCTCTTCATCCCCCGTTTTGCAGCGACGCCGGCTGCGATTGATAGCGACTCTACCTGGGTTTTCTTTAGCGAACTCTCTAATGGTGTGAGAGTTTGTGTCTGATTGAGCTTGGATAAAAAGTTCCCAATTTGAAACCCTAGACCTCGCCGCTGCCTCTCTGCCTCTTGCTATGTTTCAGGTCTGTTTTCCGCCCCAATTTCAGTTTCTCGTTGATGCTCTGAGTGCGTGGGTTTTCTTCTTCTCCTCTACTCCACTGTGCACGACTCACCCAGTCCTTTTCTAGCCTACTCAGCCTCCACCAGCGACTCCCCAACCGCCTACCAGCTACCCCAGCGCCTCCTCCCACTGACCTAGCCCTCCTGCATGCGTCCATCAGCTCAGAAAACTCCCACAAGCCGCCTGTTCTCTCCTTTTTCGGGCCAGATTTCTGGTGCTACTTCTCTCCATTTTAGATGGGTTTTCTTCTCCTCACTCTAGGTTTCAATTCCCCTTTATTAGGTTGTTTAATTTTGAGTATTTGTGAATGAAAAAATTTTGGGGTTTTGAGACCCATTCGAATGTGGCTTTGATTAAGTATAATTATTGGTTATTTGGTGTAATTGAGGGGTAAGGCACGAATTTAGGGTGAGTTGGGACTTGATTGGTAAATTGATTTTGAGAAATTTGAAGAAATTTGAAAGTTAGAGATTTTGGGATTATGCCAATTCGGGTTAGCTTGGATTTTTGACCATGGAGGATTGTTTTGAAGTATTTCTAGTTAATTCATACCCCTTTGAACCTCTAATTGGTGTTTAGAATGTTAGTTTGAGAAAATTTGGAGATTCAGTTTGAATGGTGTTGTGAATGGTGAGAACCTTTCAGTCGCGGCTAGAGAGAGCACTCGCGAGGAAGAGAGAGACAGCGGGTGAGAGGAGAGAGAAAAATGCTGAAATGAAATTCCTAGGTTTTTGTGCCTTTTTAAAAACCAACTTTTCCAAAATTACAAGTTTGCCCCTCCCTTCACACGTCCGTAACTTTCAAATCGTAGCTCTGTTTAATGCGTGCTACGTGTCTACGAACTCGTGAGAACGAGAACTTTCTAACGAACCCAAAGTCAACACAAAAACTTAGCTCAAACTAAAAGTCAACTTCCCCCCCAACTTTAAAAGTCAAACTTTAAAATTCAAAAAAGCCCCAAAACGTTTTACTTTTCCAGTAAAATCCCAAAAACCTTTAAAAGCTTTTCAAAACAATTTTGGAAGGTACGGGGTGTTACAATCTACCGCCCTTAAAAGAATTTCATCCTCGAAATTCCCAAGGGAAAGCAACAAGAAAAATGACTTCTCACAGTCACAAGCAAGTACAAGCACACAAGTCCAAACTGAAAATTCTTTCAAACTGAAAACCTTTTTCTTTTAAAACCAAAAACCCTTTTCAAAACTGAGCATAAACACAAACAAGCAAACAAACACGTAAGAACTGGAAAACTAGCAGCAACGAGCTGTCGTGTTCTTCTCGTAACTGAATTCTGAAACCTTCGAGTACAACACACAAGGTCTTCACTTCCTTTGAGTAGCTGCCTTGCCACAACTTTTTGACAACTCCTGATTCTGCATTTTCTGAACTTCCACCACGCTTTCGCTGCGCAACTCTGAACAACATCGAAAACCAACAACAGCTGACGAGCAAACTGGTCAAAAGTGACCTAAAGCTCGAGAAAAAGCCCCAAAGTACAACCCTGAACGTCTCCTTAAGACAACAGCCTAGGTCCCACCTAGCTACTTCCTCGGTAAGTCTGCTACCTCGTAACTAAACTCGCTAAGGTGAAACTGTTCAAGCCACTAAACTTCCTTTCCAAACCTTAACCAAGCTAACTCTGTTTCACTAAACAACTTCACCAACTGTCAAACCTTTCTTAAACCAACTTCAACTTTTCTGAGCTTGCTGAGGAGCAGGAGAGACGATGGCAGTGCAAGGGACACATCTAAAAACTTTCTCAAACACTTTCATGGCTCAACTAAAACATTTTTCTAAAAATACTTTGAAAATTCAATTCTTTTCTCAAATTGGTTTTACTGAAATTGTAGTTTTTCCAAACTTTCTTTCTTTCCAATTGGCTTTCCTCGGTAACATCACCTTTCCAGCTCCGGACGGTGTGGGATCACTCACTTCACCTCACCTGGTAGCTTGCCACTGCCCCACAGCCGTCCACATTAGGGTCTTGGTCCCTGGGTCTTGCAATCCCCACACTTCCGGCCGGTCTAGCTCTGATACCATTCTGTCACGCCCCGACCCTCGAGCACGTGAACAACTGCTGAAACTAAAAACTGTTTCCTGAAACTGTGGGCCCTTTTCTGACACTGTGAGCTATGAATATAAAATAATCTTACTGAAACCACTGTGATTTACAAAAGCACGTTTATAAAACCAAGCTGTAAAACATTTTACACGAAAATCAAACTGTAAAACCAAGTTCTGAAATGCTGCTGGTCCCACTGCCTCATCTTTTCTCCATTGTCTCCTCAGCTTGTCTGACCTGCAAAACAAACCCTGCACCCAACCAAAGGTGCACCGGGTTTAAACACAAACTCGATAAGCTCACTAGAGCTCGTTTGAGTGAAAACTAACTGGACACCTCAAATTAAGCTCAATTAAAATAATCAAGCAAAGAACCACCTTAATGCCTCGAATCACAATCAGTTCACAAACCAGAAATCACAATCCTTAACCTGATCACCAAATCCTCTAAACCAATCAATTTCACTGTGATCAGTAATACCTCTATTATCCTCAATTTAACCTCTAAACTGAAATTCACCTCGAAACAATCCACAAGATCCTTACTTGGGATCCAACTAGATCCTTCAACTGGAATTCACTAATCCTTGAACAATAACCACTGATCCTTACTTAGAATCCAACTTAATCCTCAATTAATACCCACTGACACTCCAATCTCTTACTTAAACCTTTATCCTCAAATAACCTTTAAACTGTCGGGATTTCCAATCCTAATTCCGTACCCAAATATCTAGCAATCAGCAAACAAACACACAAGGCAAGCAAGTAACTGAACTAAAACTGAAAATTAACTGAACTTAGGTTCACTCACAAAACTGAAACCAATTTCACTCACAATGACCACGCGAGAAGACCGAACTGCCCTTCGTGGCTCCTTTGCACCGATTCCAAAATTCGGCAACACAACGGCATCGGGAATACTAATTCTCGTGCCAAGCGTGTAACACCCCGCACCTTTCAAAAGTGGTTTTGAAAGGCTTTTTAAAGTTTTTGGATTTTATTTGGAAAGTAAATTGTTTTGGGCATTTTTCAAATTTTAAAGTTTGACTTTTAAAAGGGGGCAAAAGTTGACTTTTTGTTTGGGAGGACTTTTTGCGTTGACCTTGGGTTCGTTGGAAAGGTCTCGTCTTCACGAGTTCGTAGCCACGTAGCACGTGTCGAACGGAGCTACGGTTTGATTGTTACGGACGTGTGAAGGGAGGGGCAAGGTTGTAATTTTGGAAAAGTGGTTTTTGAAAGGGCACAGAACCCTAGGAATATCTCAGATTTCTCTCTCCTCTCTCCCGACGCTTCTCTCTTCCTCGCGAGTGCTCTCTCCAGTCGCGACTTTCGCCGGCGCGTGGGGGCGCGTCCGGCGGCGGCTGAGGCTGATTGTCGGCTCGCCGTGCTCACGCCGCCTCCCTCTTCCCTCCGGTGGTGGCGGCTTCCCGTGAAACAACCCAGAAACTCGCGTTCCAGTTCGTGCACCGTGGGTGATCGGCGGCGATCTCGCCGTTTCCGGCGACGACGAGGCTCAGTGACCGCCCAGATCTCTTCCTCTCGTCGAGCCCAGCGAGTTGGTGGGTTCGATTGACCCGTGGGACCGCCGTGGATGGCGGATCGAGGGTGGGTGTGCCGCCGGCTTTTCGGCCAGTTTTCGTCAGTTTCCGGCCACTTTTGGCCGTCGACCCAGGTTCGAGAATTGATCCCCTCGATCTCCTCTACGTCCCTGTGTAATTCGTTTAAGCTAAGCGTGACTTTCGTTTTTGGCAGTTGACCGCCCGTTGACCGTCGTAGGACTCGCTGAGTGTGACGGTTCCAGCGACCGTTCCTTGGTTTTCGGCCTCGGGCCAACCACCCGAGCTTGTGGGTGAGTTTGGGTGAGTTTCTCGGACTTTCCGCGTGTTTTCCAAGGGTCGGGCAGCCGCCGTGTGTGGTGGTTCCCGCCCGTTTCAGTTGGTTGTGAACTCTGTGGTTATTGCTTGGTTGTCTGGTCTTAACAGGTGCGCTTGGCTCGGGAATTTGTATCCCCGATGCCGTTATGCTGCCGGATTTTAGAATCCGAGCAAAGGAGCCACGAAGGACACGAAGAGCAGTTCGGTCTTTTCGCGCAGTCACAGTGAGTGAACCTAGGACCCTTTAATTCTCAGTTTAGTTGGTTATTTGGTTGCTTGTGTGCTTGTTGGTTTGATTTGGTTGCGAGTTACTAGTTAAGGGGGGTTACAGAATTAGGATTGGAATACCGATAATTTAAGGATTATTTGAGGTTACAGAATTAAGTAATGTTTGGAACTTTAGTGAGGACTATGTAAGGATCAGTGATTGTGTTGAGGGTTTGTGAATTCCAGTTGGAGACTTTCGGTTAGGATTGGGATTCCCAGGATTTTAAGATTTTTGTTTGTTAAGGTGATTTAGTGTGGATTTTGGTTTTGTGAAATTGATTTTAAGAACTCAGTTTATTCTTGGTTAAAGATAAAGATTTGATCTTATTTGTCAGTTTTTGGAAACTTTGGTTCTTTAAGAAAGGATTTTATTAGTTGTTGTTTGAAGAACTTAAAAGTGGATTTAAATTGCCGTATGAGTACCCAGCTACAGATAAGTTCAGTAAGGTCTTTGGGACCCATCGTGACACACACATAGGCTTTGGGCCGTGTGTTGCGGTGCCTCGCCCTTTGGGGGCAGCTCTGCGTGCACGTATGACCAGTTATTTGCCCTGCCTGTACGATGCAGAATTCCGTACAGGTGTATGGCCAGTTATATTTGCCCTGCCTGTACGATGCAGAATTCCGTACAGGTGTATGGCCAGTTAGCTTTGCCCTGCCTGTACGATGCAGAATTCCGTGCAGGTGTATGGCCAGTTAGATTCGCCCTGCTCGTACGATGCAGCATTCCGTACGAGTGTATGGCCAGTTTTCCAGGGTACTTAGATGATGGTTTTATTTATCTTGTTAGCTTACAGTTGTTCTTGAGAATTATAGATTTCAGTTCTTAATTGATATTTTAAGAACTTGACCAGTTTTATTGATTTATCAGAGTTTTCAGTTCTTGTTTTATAAATTGGGACTTTGATCAGCTTTATTGTTTTCTAAAAGAGTTTGCAAAATGGATTTCAAACGCGGGTTTCTACAAAGAGTTTTCAGTGGATTTATAAAATGTTTTAAAACTAGGGGAATCTCAAGGGGTGACAGTGAAGTGTTGGGAAACTTTGAATTTGAAGGTTTAGGTGAGAGTTGATTACCGAGGTTTGAGTAACAAAGGTCATTTGAGATTTAAGGGTAAGTAAAAGATTTCGGAGTATTAGTGGTTTTAATTGAGGATTTAGTGGGTTCTAAAGGTTATTTGAGGATAGTGGAAGGATTAATTGAGGTAGTACAGATTTGGGACAGTGATTTGGTTTGGGTAGAGAATTGATGATTAGGTTAAGGATTATGATTTATGATTTGTGACTTGAGGCTTGACTGTGCTTGAGGCATTAAGATGGTTTGTGATTGATCATTTTTATTGAATTATTAATTTGAGGTTTTCAGTTAGATTTCACTCACACGGGCTCTAGTGAGCTTACCGGGTTTGTGTGTAAACCCGGTGCACCTGTGGTTGGGTGCAGGGTTTGGTTTTGCAGCTTGAGCAAGCTGAGGAGGCAGTGGAGAGAAGACGAGGCAGTGGGACCAGCAGTGCTACAGAAAGTTATTTTACACTCTGATTTTTACGTAAAAGGTCTTATACTTGGTTTTGTGTGAATTCTTTTGTAAAGTTACCGTGATTTCAGTAAATTATTTTATATTCATGGCTCACAGTTTCAGAAAAAGGGCCCACAGCTTCAGGAATTAATTTCAGTTTCCAGGTTCAGTTGGTGTTCACGTGCCCGAGGGTCGGGGCGTGACAAAGCGTACCTGCTAAGACCAAACAACCAAGCAACAAACAACAGAGTTCACAACAAGTTCACTAACCAACTGAAACGGGCGAAAACCACCACACACGATGGCTGCCCAACCCCGGAAAACACACTTAAAGTCCGAGAAACTCACCCAAACTCACCAGTAGGTTCGGGTGATTGGCCAGAGGCCAAAAACCAAGGAAACGGGTCGCTGACGCTACCACACGCAGTGGGACTCACGGTGGTCAACAGGTGGTCAACATCGGTCAACTGCATAAAACTGAAACTCACGTTTAGCTAAAACGAACTACACAGGCATGTAGAGTACGTGGAGGGGACCAAAACTAAAACCTGGGTCGACGGCCAAAAGTGGCCGGAAAAGGAGGAAAAATGGCCGGAAAGCTGCCGCCAACTCACCCTCGATCCGCCGTCCACGGCGGTCCAAGGGACGATCGAAGCACACCAACACGCTGGGCTCGACGAGACGAAGAGGTATGGGCGGTCGCCGAGCTTCGAAGTCGCCGGAATCGCCGCGATCGCCGCCGATGACGCTGACTGTGTGCGACTTGGAGCTCTAGTTCTGGGCTGTTTCACGAGGAGGCGCTACCACGGGAAGGAAGAAGGGAGGGAGGCGAGCATGGCGAGCCAACGATCGGCTTTAGCCGCCGCCGGACGTGCCCCCACGCGCCGGCGAAAGTCACGGCTGGAGAGAGCACTCGCGAGGAAGAGAGAGACAGCGGGAGAGAGGAGAAAGAAAAATGCTGAAATGAAATTCCTAGGTTTCTGTGCCTTTTTAAAAACCAACTTTTCCAAAATTACAAGTTTGCCCCTCCTTTCACACGTCCGTAACTTTCAAACCGTAGCTTTGTTTAATGCGTACTACGTGTCTACGAACTCATGAGAACGAGACCTTTCTAACGAACCCAAAGTCAACACAAAAACTTAGCTCAAACTAAAAGTCAACTTTTGCCCCCCCACTTTAAAATTAGAAAAACGCCCCAAAATGTTTTACTTTTCCAGTAAAATCCCAACAACCTTTAAAAGTTTTTCAAAACAACTTTGGAAGGTACGGGGTGTTACACTAATTAAATGGGTTTTAACCTTGGATTAATTGGAAGTGGTGTGGGTTAACAAACCTCAAGTTAAATTGTTATTTGGACACTTGTTGGGCATTGAAACGACACTTGAACGACCCTCGGTCGAATTATTTGGTATTTGAAGTTAATTTGGGAAATTTAACGATTTAAAACGGTTAAGTGGTATTGGATTAGGAGTTGAAAAGGAAGTGAAGTGGAATCGTTTAAATATAGAATTGTGGAGCGGAAGGCCTAGAACACATGCACTCATGTTTTTATGGTCTTAAATTGAATATTATTCTTATGTTTATCATTCTTATTTTAGGCAACACTCCCAAAACTAGAGAAAATCTAGCCAGAGACCAAAGCTAGGCTCCTTCTGTGATTGGACTTGATTTCATAAATGTTTATGTTTATTTAATAATTATTATTACATTGATTTAATTTATGGAATTGATTTGAGTATTCTAAATTGAAGTTACTTACGTAATTCATGTGAGATTAGTGACCTTTAATTGTTGATTCATGAAAAGATTGGCATATCTCAGTTTTCTCATTTCAGTGTTTCATGCATGAGTTTTTGAGAATATATTGGATTTCAAAGGGTTATGATTTCTAAGATTTTATTAGTTGTGGTTTTGAGAAATTAAAAGTGGTTTTTAAAATGCCGTGTGAGTACCCAGTCTTCAAATAAGTTCAGTGAGGTCTTTGGGACCTATCGTGACACACACAAAGGCTTTGGACCGTGTGTTGCAGTGCCTCGCCCTTTTGGGGGCAGCTCTACGTGCACGTACGACCAGTTATTCGCCTTTCCTGTACGATGCAGGATTCTGTACAAGTGTATAGCCAGTTAGATCTACCCTGCTCATACGATACAGCATTCTGTAAGAGTGCACTACCAATTTCTCCAGGGTACTTGGATGGTGATATTATTATTTACTTCTCAGACACCGGTTTTCCCTTTTATTATTGTTTTAAATTTTTCCCCCAAGTTGTAGTGATAGAATAGTCGAGCCAGAGACGTTAAGGCAATTAGTCTAACTTTTGTAACCTTGTAGGAATTTAGTAATTGTTGTAATTTTATTTCTTTGGTTAATCTTGTAGCACAGTTCTAATAACTTAGTTGGACACTTAGTCAGTTGGTTCTAAACTAATTTGGGTTAGAGACCCTTTGGTTGTGGTCAGGAAGTTGCTGTTTTGTTTAAAAGTGAGGTCTCTTTAAATGGGTTAGTCCAATTGTAGGGGAGGTTTTGCCGAATTTTCCGGTAAGATTTTTTTTGATATTGGATTCTCGTAGGATCACTCTGAGTTCCAGGATGGAATTTAGAGTCGATCTTGTTACCTGCGTACATCCTCTCATAGAGCGTTGTCCTAATCAGAAGGAGGCCTTTACTTGGAACGACAATTGTCTGCTACGCAACACAAACTGCTCTATGTTTGTCATCATGGAACAACGTCCCACTTTCAAACAGTCCAAAAACCAAAATGTATCATCATTGGGAGTGGATGAGTTCGTTCAAGAGCTTGTGAAGCTACTAGAAAGCCTAAGAATTGAAGCTACAGCTGGTGGGTATCTTCATAAGTTTGCATTCTTAAACATGCAATTGCGCAGTGCACGCCAGAAATGTTGCAGCTTCAGTGTGGTAATTTCTTAGGTGATGCTCTTACAAGACTGCCACAATGTTGTGGTAGAAAAATTGGTGCGATATTTGTAAGACCCACCTGCAAAATGCAATATGAGGTCTATCTACTGCTTCTGTAACGCCCCACACCTTGCACAAGTGGTTTTGAAACGCTTTTTAAAGATTTTTGGGATTTTATTTGGAAAGTAAAGCGTTTTGGACGTTTTTCAAATTTTAAAGTTTGACTTTTAAAAGGGGGCAAAAGTTGACTTTTTGTTCGGGCAAGGTTTTCGCGTTGACTTTGGGTTCATTGGAAATGTCTCGTCTTCACGAGTTCGTAGACACGTAGCACGCGTCGAACGGAGCTACGGTTTGAAAGTTACGGACGTGTGAAGAGAAGGACACATTGGTAATTTTGAAAAAGGAGATTTTAAAAGCCCAAAAAACCCAGACTTTTTCACACTTTCTCTCTCCTCCCTCCCGACGTCTCTCTCGCGAGTACACTTTCAGCCGCAGCTTACACCGGCGCGTGGGGGCGCGTCTGGTGGCGGCTGGGCTCGGACTTTGGCCTGTCGTGGTCGTCTCCTTCCCCTCTTGCTTCCTGTGGCCACCGTCCGGCTCAGAAACGGCCGGAAAGAGAAAACCCAACTCGTGCACAGTCGGCGTCGGCGGCGATCTCGCCGTTTCCGGCGACGACGAGGCTCAGTGACCGCCCAGACCTTCTCTACTCGTTGAGCCCAGCGTGTTGGTGGGTTCGATTGACTCGGGGGACCGCCGTGGACGGCGGATTGAGTGTGGGTGTGCCGCCGGCTTTCCGGCCAGTTTTCATCAGTTTCCGGCCACTTTTGGCCGTCGACCCAGGTTTGAGAATCGATCCTCTCAACCTCCTCTACCTGTTTGTGTTGTCCGTTGTTGACGTTAGAGAGTTTGACTTTTGGCAGGTTGACCACCCTTTGACCACCGCGGGTACCGCCGCGTGTGGGGGTTCCAACGACTTCTTTCAGTGTTTTTGGCCTCAGGACAACCACCCGAGCCTGTGGGTGAGTTCTTTGAACTTTTTGATTGTTTTTCCGAGGGTCGGGCAGCCACCGTGTGTGGTGGTTCCCGCCCGTTTTTGTGCGTGTTGGCTCGGTTGTGATTTCTGTTTTGTCTTGCTTGGTTTGTCTGGTCTTAACAGGTGCGCTCGGCTTGGGAATTGCATTTCCGATGCCGTTGTGCTGCCGGATTTTGGAATCCGTGCAAAGGAGCCACGAAGGGCACGAAGGGTAGTTCAGTTTTTTCGTGCGAACACTGTGAGTGAACTTAAGATCAATTTATTTCAGTTCAGTTAACTTTCTGGTCAAGTTAATTTCTTGCCTTGTTTGCTTTGTGTGATTGGTTGTTGTTTGCTAGTTAAGAGGGGTATGGAAATTAGGATTGCAGATCTCGAGGTGTTAAAGGTTATTTGAGGTTAAAGGCTTAAGTATGAGATTGGAGTAACAGTGGGTATCAATTGAGGATTAAGTTGAATTCTAAATAAGGATCAGTGGTTATTGTTCGAGGATTAGTGGATCCCAGTTGAAGGATCTAGCTGGATCCCAAGTAAGGATCTCGTGGATGGTTTTGAGGTTATTTCAGTTTAGAGGTTGAATTGAGGATAATTTGAAGTATTACAGTTTGGCACAGTGGAATTGATTGGCTAGAGGATTTGGTAATCAGGATAAGATTTGTGTTTGTGACTTGAGGCTTGACTGTGTTTTGAGGCTTAATATGGATTGCGAATTGAGTTTTTTATTTCAGTTAATTTGAGGTTTACAGTAGTTTCACTCATACGGGCTCTAGTGAGCTTACCGGGTTTGTGTGTAAACCCGGTGCACCTGTGGTTGGGTGCAGGGTTTGATTTTGCAGGTGTGCAGGCTGAGGAGACGGTGGAGTGAAGACGAGGCAGTGGGACCAGTAGCAGTTTCAGAAAGTTATTTTACAGTTTGTTTTTTATGTAAAAGTTTTACAGCTTATTTTTATAAACGTGCTTTTGTAAAGTTACAGTTATTTCAGTAAATTATTTTATATTCATGGCTCACAGTTTCAGAGAAAAAGGGCCCACAGGAAACAGTTGGCAGTTTTCAGTAGTTTAGGCACGTGCCCGAGGGTCGGGGCGTGTCAGCTTCATTGACCCAGAAACTTTGAAGCCACTGCCATCGCCGCCATTATCTACACCAACGTACGTCTCCTCCTTTACCATCAACCACCAATACTACCATCAAGAACAGAAATAATGAGATGCATCCACATTGGATTATTATGTGTATGCAAGAAAATATAGTTGATAGCAGTGGTGGATCCATAATTTTTAACTTAGGGGGTCAAAGTTAATATACTTTTCTAGTTGATGCCGCGAAGCGGCGGCGAAATTTTTTTAGTACCACTACATACTTGGGATTTATATACAATAATAGAGCAATCTTTTACTCCGACTCTAACTTTGGAAGATTTGAGCCAAAATTTAAAATTATGCCTTAATTTCACTTGTAAAAAAATATATATATATAAATTTTGAGTCTATCCATAAAAAGATCAATTGCAAATTTTTAAAAAGTTTAACCCCATGACGACCTAATTTTAAACTTAAACTTATACATAATAAGCCTAGCCCATAAATTTGTACAAAACTTAAATTAAGCAAAACAACATGACTAGGTTGCAAATATTAAAAAAAAGAGAAAAAAAAGTGAAAACAGTAGAACATGATTAGTAGAGGAGAATACAAATGAGAATGAAATGAGGGCTTGTGGGAGAGGTCTTCATTCAGCATTGTGGGGTCGCCGTCCAACGTTTGGGGGTCACTATCTTGAGTCTTGGGGGGTCGCCATTTACACAGAGAGACTGCTAATGACTAAATGGTTTGGCAGTTGGGGGGTCGCCCGACCCCTCTACTTTGGCAATGGATCCGCCACTAGTTGATAGGTCAACAACGAGTTTAGTCATTTTCTTGCTGAATAACAGCTCTCTCACCCTCCTACCACCCTCAAAACCAGCATTTTTTATGCACAGTAGAGACGAATTCAACACTCCGTCGGCATTAGATTATAATTCAGGGGTGTCTGAAAAATCAGATCTATCACACAGCAACTCTAACAATGTGTCAATCAATGAGACTTCAATTACCAAACTATAACCTTGCTATTGTGTTGGATTGAAATTGCATTTGTAAGATGGGTCCATGCATTTTTTTCAATTTCTTGCTTTTGTCTACACAATACAATTTTCTATCTTTTGTCTTTTTCGGCAAGACAATTAGCCACATCTCAAATGAAGATTATAGTATAACTGTGCTGGTTGATAGACACGTAATTATTCTATTTATTATCCTCAAAATTATATTCATTAGCACTTTATTCTACTTAATTTGAGCTACTAAGATAATATTTTGTTACTTTGGTATACTCGCTTGATGTAGAGGATTATAGAATTGTAGCACCAAAGGGCCGGAGTGTAAACTTTTACACGCACAAGTCATTTTAGCACCCAAGCTTGATGTTTCCCAAATGGGCCCACATCCTTGTGATTGCTAAAATCTAAATAAGAGGCAAACAGTAAAAGAAATAGAGAGAAAAGGGTGTTTACAGAAATCCAGATCCTCTGCTTGGATTTTATGGTTTGATTTTGCTTAACTTTTTATCTTAGCTATGTATTATAAATCCATTGATATGAGAGCAAGCGTGATGAGTTCATAACATTTTTAGTTGTAGATGAGACTAACTGAAATGTAAACTCTTCAATGTATAATACCTGAAAAAGATTAAAACAACCATTGAGAATTTATTTCCATCACATACAGATACAGATTAATGAGGCTTGGGACAAACCATTGGTAGATTAGATGCGAACTTCCATTTATTCACCAATTGAACCTTAAGAAAATAGAATTGTCATAAACCAACTATCTTAACAGACTAAGTCAGCATAAGCTTTGCCAAATCCACTATGGAGCGCATCTATCTTCATTATACCTGAAAGAATAGATGAATATCAGCTCAGTAAACAGTTAGTAGTATGTTGATGCAAAAAACTGGGCGCTCTTTGAATCAACGTGGATGGAGAAGGATAGACTTAGTCATGCACCTTAGACTCTGAATCTTGATGTTTCCTGTACTAGAAAGAGAGCAACGATGGGAACTTACACCAGTGAGGTGTTAGCTAAGAACCCTCTGGTGTATAAGTTAGAAAACAATAATGAATCTAGTGATCAATCCCAAGAGCTAGGCTTGAGATCAATCCAGTTGATATTTGCTTTCTGTCTTCTTTTTTTTGCTCTTCCTTTTTTTCTGTCCCCACTTTTAAGGGGGAAAGAGGGTTATATATATAGGCAAAGGTCTAGAGTACTTGCATGGAGATTGGCGGTCACAGTGGGGCCACGTCAAATCATCAGTAGTGCTTATCTCACCTACCAGGACACTTGGGCATTAAATGCAAGCATGGGGGGTAGGCGATAGGTATGGTGACTATCCTGTCATGCTCACTTCTCGTCAGATGGTAGGGAGACTTTGCGTGATCGACACTTGATCGCATTCTCTTGGGAACTGTGAGTTCAAGGTCAGGGCCGACCTTAGTTAAATCCGAGCCGAACCACCTCCTTATCTGGACTGCCTGTGAGAGGAGGATCTCGAAGCTTGTACGAATCCGAGTTGGTCATCGAGTCTGCTTCCGAGATCGGCTCGACATACTGACGTGGCGTACAGTCAACTCTGTTTAGACTGTGGTCAAGATTTATGACGAGGAACACGTGTCATCATTACAAGCTTTGTCATTCAGCGATGACGTGGAGGTCGATCCGAGCATCAACAGAAGTACCCCAGCTTTTCAGATGAGCGCTTCGGGCTTGTCTGGGAAGCTGACCTTCTCGAATTTCACTTCGGCAGGTCTAGGTTGTCATCATTAGCACCCTACATCTTTCGCCACGTGGCGCAAAACGTGTGGCCCGCAGGCCCCGAGGATCACAATGTCAGAATCATTTATGGTTGTTGCGATCAAGTCGAAATGAGCCGTCGCTTCAGTTGTCAACCCATAAGTGCTCGACACGTGGTGCAATCTAACGGTGCTACCTTTCAAATTCAGACGGTCGGGATGTACCGGGTTCGGCTATAAATACCCTTCACTCTTTTCTGGAGAACCTACTGTTTCTTCAAGTTCTCCACATTTTCTGCGAAATAGCTCTGAAATCAGCTTTTGATCTTTCTGCTGCATCGATAGTGTTCGCAAGATCAGTGTTCTCCAGAAACGGTAAGTTCCCATCATTTTCACTCATTTTCCTTCTTCTCTCCTTGGTTTTCTGTATTTTCTGGGTTCGGAGGGGTTCTTTGTATTTTTTCCCTAAGTTTGTACGCCTGAAGGGTTTTGGTGACTTTGAAGAGGAAGAAAGGGTGAAAAGCTAAAGATGTCTTCAGATTCTGAGTTCGAAACTAGCTCTGGTGAGACTTTCGAAGGTGAGAGCGGATCTGGAACGTTGTGCACGCAGTCCGAAGACTGGGACGCTGTGATAGAGGGTGTTCGACTCGGTTTCACTGGGGGACGAGCCGGCCTACTACGCGAGGAAGTGACCTCGATCCTTCCCCAAGGATCTTCGGTAGTTGTGTTGGACTCGGAGGGAGAGGGTGGAAGGAGTCCCCATGGTCACCACCGAGTCGATGAGCATAGCTCTGAGGGAGAGGATGAAGGGCAAACCGAGAGGACCATCTCGGAGGATGCTAAAGAGAGAGACCGAGGGGGAGAAGCCTCACCTTCTGCCAGAGCGTCGGCGGTGGATCCCGAGTATTACGAAGAGCGAGCCTGGAAAGCTGACACGATTCCCAACGAAATGCAAGAGTGGGAAATTGGGGAGATACGCACTCGATTCCGTATCCCCAGGTCTGTTCTCATGGAGCTCCCTGCCGAGGGCGAAAAGCCGAGCCGACCCCCGTCAGGTTGGGTCACTCTCTATCCCGAGATGATGGAGAATGGGGTGAGGCTTCCCCTCCATCCGTTTTTGCAGAGGTGGTTGGCCGTGATCGGGCTTGCACCTCATCAACTGAACCCGAACGTTTACCGGGACATACTTTCCATGCACATTTTGTGGCATGAGGTGAACGGTCGCGAGCTGCATCTGGACCATCTCATGTATTGCTACGGGTTGAGGACGAAGAAGTCCGAACGGGGGTTCTACAATCTTCAGGCGACTGGTAAGAAGTTGATAGAAGGAAACCCTTCGAGTCAGAAGCATTGGAAGAAGAAGTATTTCTTCGCTTCTGGCAACTGGGAGTTTGCCGACCTGGACAACCCTCCGGAACATCGTGTTCCGAGATGCTTTAGGGAACCAGGTAGACTTAGGAATCCGATCCGAACCCAGATCACAGCATGTCATCACATACATATGTATCGTTATTTATATATATTTATATTATTTTTTTGTTCTCACTCTTTAACTTCATTTTTGTAGTCCTGTGGGGGAAGTGTAGCCTGACCACAGAGCGCCGAGCCGAGCTTGTGAAAGTACAAGACCAGAGCTCGCTTAAGAGGTCATCCACGAGTCTTCTAGGTGGAGCCTTGATTGGGTCGAGTGGAATTAGCTGGTTCGCGCCAAAGCGAGATCCCCGTCTTGCTCGATCAATGGGTTTGGAGAGAGGAGACCCAGAAGTTAGGGCTAAGCTGAGGGCCCTTAGCAAAGCTGGGGCCGAGAAGGCTGCGATGAGTGATTCGCGGTCTGACACGCCCAAGACAACCGGGGGCCAGGGCTCGGCCCGAACTGGAAAGGAGAAAGAGAAGGAGAAAACTGCTGCTCCTTCCTCCGGCCCTCTACTTCCCCAGCAGGGGCTCGGTTCAACCAGGACCGAGAAGAAGAAGGACACCGGGCCGAGCGAACATAGAGAGAAAAGGAAGGACTCCGGCCCGGTGGAGGAGCCGAGAGAGAATAGGTCCAAGAGCAGACCCGATCCAGAGGGAAATGATCATCCCAAAGTGTCCTTCTTTACTGAAGCCA